>JAWPHD010004093.1:0-197583 GCA_037043455.1 Cyrtodaria siliqua
GTTTGCCTCATCTCTTATAGTATTATGGATAAGAGCACTAACAACTTCAATCCCCTATGGACAATAGCACTATGACTTTATTTACCTGCATCTTGACAAGTTTGATGAACAGTGTGAGTTTCTTGGCCCAGAGTGGATATTCCTGGTACCCGTTACACAACAGGCTCATTTCTATGTAGGGTTGGAAGTCAGGAACCACTAGAGCACATGGTCGTAACAACATCTGAAAGTGAGAATATTGAATATGTCATAAAAAACAAAATAAAAAACTCTTACGATCGACTCATAAACGGTGCAGAAAAAAACATATCTGTGCTACTTCCAGGGATATTTATTTGCTTTAAAGTTTAAAAACAAAGTCTCTCTTAATTAGAAATGAATGAAATTCAATTTTAATGATCTTTAAACAACCCCGTTAAAAACTCTTGTTTTAAAAATGCTGATATTTGCAGATAATAATCTTTTTTGTTAAATTTAAAATCACCATTGATGACCTACACAACTTACCCGGAATGTTTCTGGTATGGTGGCTGTGTCAGGGTTGCTGGTGTTGAGGGTCATAAAGCAGCCAAAGTTGCTGCTGGCCTGGATGAGTTTCCCATGAAACATCACATTACCCAGAACCTCGTGTTTGTAGATGGCCTCCTTCAGCAGCTGGCTGTAGTCTGGGGATGCCTTCTTCCCCTTAAAACGTGCATGTTCTGTAGGTTACAGGTACAGCATAAGTGGTAATATGTTACAAGTAAATCATAATTGGTATTAAAGTACAGGTAAATCACAATTGGTATTAAAGTACAGGTAAATCATAATTGGTATTAAAGTACAGGTAAATCATAACTGGTATTAAAGTACAGGTAAATCATAATTGGTATTAAAGTACAGGTAAATCATAATTGGTATTAAAGTACAGGTAAATCATAATTGGTAATAAAGTACTGATAAATCATAATTGGTATTAAAGTACAGGTAAATCATAATTGGTAATAAAGTACAGGTAAATCATAATTGGTAATAAAGTACAGGTAAATCATAATTGGTAATGCGTCATATTAAAGAGGGTTTCCACACCGTTCCTGTGACAATATTCAGTGACTTTTCCATTTCAAATTCCAAATTTTTAGTATCTTTAACTCATAGATAACAAAGTAAGTTTCAGTTATATTGTCAATTGAACAACTTGTTTTCTCATTCGCAAATGAACAAAAAAAAATAATTATAAAATATTATTTATACTTAAATGCCTTATAAGTCAATAAATATAGTTTTCTTTTATAGATTGAAAGGAAAATAACAAATTAAAATGCTGAATAAATATTGTATCAAACAAAAAACAACAACGATAGACATGATAGATATAAATAAGTATATAAACCACACAGTATCTCTGAAAATACTCCTACTGAGATTACTATTGATGCAAAGGAGGAGAAACACAAATATCATTAAATTGTTTAAATGATATATGTGAAATGCAAACACCAATGATTTCACTCAAGTACCAAAATATAAAGTGCTGTAGATTCAATTTGTAAATCTAGGCTACCCAATGTTGTATCTAGGCTATCCAATGTTGTGTATCTAGGCAACCCTGAATGATGTAGATTCCATTTGTGTATCTAGGCTATCCAGATCCCATTATAGTCGATTCGCCAGTTAACAAGGTTTGTCAGGAGTACCTGTGATGTTCAGTGACAAAAATGATTTTTTGTGAAACTGCTTCTCACACAGCTAGAAGAAGGTAACCGTGTGTGTGTAGTCCTATGATTTGTAGTTAGTCTGCCCATAATGGTACATATTAAGTGTAAACTTAACGCTAACCCGTGTGCTGTACTTATTTGCATGACTTTCACCAAAAATGTTTTCTCCTTAACCATGACCTAAACTGCACTGTTCACAAAATGCATTCTCCTTAACCTTTACCTAAATTAAACTGTTCACAAAATGTATTCTCCTTAACCATCACCTAAATTACACTGTTCACAAAATGTATTCTCCTTAACCTTCACCTAAATTAAACTGTTCACAAAATGTATTCTCCTTAACCATAACCTAAATTACACTGTTCACAAAATGTATTCTCCTTAACCATCACCTAAATTACACTGTTCACAAAATGTATTCTCCTTAACCATCACCTAAATTACACTGTTCACAAAATGTATTCTCCTTAATCATCACCTAAACTGCATGGTTCACAAAATGTTTTCTCCTTAACCATCACCTAAATTTCACTATTCACAAAATGTTTTCTCTTAACCATCACCTAAATTACACTGTTCACAAAATGTAATCTCTCTAACCATCACCTAAACTGCACTGTTCACAAAATGTATTCTCCCCAACCATCACCTAAACTGCACTGTTCACAAAATGTACTCTCCCTTGCCATAACCTAAATTACACTGTTCACAAAATGTACTCTCCCTAACCATAACCATTATATAAACTGCAATGTTCACCAATTTCTTGTGTATTTTTTGCAATTTCTTACTTGCATATGGATCCATAAAAAACTTGAAGATAAGTTCTGATACTTTGGAGTCTGGAACAATAATTACACTAAAACTAAGTTACAGTTTGATAGGAAATGTTCACACAACCATTTTTTTAAAACATAATAGGTTTGTTTTCTAGAAATGAAAAGAAACTTGAATCTTCGGGTAATATTTGAGTCCCGTCAGTGTAATATTAGAGTTCTGCCAGTGTAATATTTGATTCCCATTGGTGTAATATTTGAGTCCCATTAGTGTAATATTTGAGTCCCGTTAGAGTAATATTTGAGTCCCGTTAGTGTAATATAAGAGTCACATCAGTGTAATATAAGAGTCCTGCCAGTGTAATATTAGAGTACTGCCAGTGTTATATTTGATATCCATTAGTGTAATATAAAGAGTTCTGCCAGTGTAATATTTGATACCCGTTTGTGTAATATTAGGGTTCTGTCAGTCTAATATTTGAGTCCAACCAGTGTAATATTAGACTCCTGCCAGTCAAATATTTCAGTTCAATTAGTTTAGTATTAAAGTTCTGTCAGTCTTATGCAACTCCATTAGTGTAATATTTGTGTTGTGTTAGTGTATATGTCCTGTTAGTGTTATATTAGACTCCTGCCAGTCTAATATGTGAGTCTCATAATTGTTATATTAGATCAGCCAGTGTACTATTACAGTATTTATACAAGAATCTGGCAAGTTTAATATTCAGTCAGTGTAATATTAGCCTGTCAGTGTAATAAGTCCCGTCAGTGTATTATTAGTCCTGTCAGTGTAATATAAGTCCCGTCAGTGTATTATTAGTCCTGTCAGTGTAATATAAGTCCCGTCAGTGTATTATTAGTTCAGCCAGTATAATATTACAGTCCCTTCAGTTTAATGTTAGTTTTGTCAGTGTATATTGTCTGTCTGCACTTTCATACACAGAAACAGATAGATGCAATGTTAGACACTTTTGTCTAATACACAGAAGTACACATTATTGATGCTGCTGTTAGACAATTAAAATCCATGTCTTGAATTCTACTCCGAAAGTTTGAGGACGCATTTTTTCACATTAAATGATTGATGAAGTTATCTTGTCACACAGGTTTAATAAGTAATGAAGTTATTGCGTTTTAGGCCCATACTCGCATTTGAGTAATATTTCAATATATTTTGTACTTTCAGCTTATTCTTTATAAAGCATTTGTTAAGAAAAGGCTGCATTTTGAAAATAATAAAGGAATAAAGAAAGAAACTTATAACCAGCAATATTCAAATATAAATCGAAGCATTGCCGAACACTTCCAAAGATTACTGGTATTTTTGTCAAAGTTAAGTTTTAAGGTGGTAACTTTTTATCCAAATCATGGTGGTGTAACCCCCTTCTCCACTGGCATCCGGAGTACTCCATAAATTAGACCCGAAACTGGCAATACATTCTTGTGTGGCCGAGCATTCGGCGTACGAAAAGGGTGTAAATTGGACTACCAGCCTACACTACACCAATCTCGTCATAAGTAAAACTCTCAAGAAATGGCCAGAATCTGGGATATCGAAAGTGGGGTTACACTCTCCATCATCAGAAAACTTATATTTATCTTCAAAAACTAATTTTATCTATCACCTAAATGTGAATATGTGCCTAATGTATCAATCACCAGGCTTATTAGCATGATGTTATATACATGTATTTAGGTAATCAAAAAACAGATTTTAAAAATGAAGTTAGAAGCGACAAATTCTTTGTTAAGGGCTGGAATTATCTGTTGTTATACTTGTGGGGTTAAGGGGTATCAACAAATGCCAATTAATGCATTAATGGAGTAGTTTTAAATAAAACGTTACTATACCTATCGCTGCTGAAATTTATTCAAAATAACCGTTACAAAGAAGTAGATCATTTGTGTATATCCTAATTCCTGACAAAGATCATATATCAGAGAAGCAAAGCAGCTCACATACATAATTTGTGTGCAGAGTTTAAACTAGATGGGTGTTCCGCGGAACACGTGTGTTGCCTGTCAGCGCTTTGCCAGTATAACAAGATTTTTTGGACCCTGATAAATGACCTTGACAAACTAGCCTGACTAAGTTTTCGCGAAGAAAAAAATAAGTATTTAACCCATATAATTATCTTCAGTGTGACCTTGACCTGTATATTTTAGTATGGTCATGTCAAAGTTGTCATGGTGAGTATATATTGAAAGTCTGATGAAGAAATATCAAGAAAAAAGTTATAGCCAACGTTAAATGAGTATTTAACCCATATAATGACCTTCAGTGTGACCTTGACCTTTATATTTTAGTATGGTCATGTCAATGTTGTCATGATGAGTATATATTGAAAGTTTGATGGACTGACAAACTGACTGACGGATTGACTGACTTGCGGACGACAAAGTGATCCCTATGTATCACATTTTTCTTGGAAAAGGTGACACAAAAAGTGTTAGGTGCTTATTAAAATAATGAAGACGAAAAAAAATGTGGACGCCAAACTATCGATATATGCAAATATGAGATATCTTTCAAAATGTAAATTAAAGAAACGAATTTCATATATTAAACAAGTGTAGGTGGACATGAATTGCCCGCAATAAGCTATCAGCGGAAATAACATGCAATTACAAACAAGATTTAATCATTGTACAATAATTAAAGAGTCCTAACTCTGTCATATAACGATATAAACAACAAGACTTCATACTGATTTTATCATTATAAAATCTTTAAAGTGCGTTAACTCTGCCAAAATTCAATGGAACGGAACACTGCAAAAACATATGCAACTAGACTTCATGCTGATTCTTTCTAGCAAATATTCTCAAAATCTGTTGAGAAGTTTAGGAGGAGTAGTTCAGGTAAGAGTGTGACATACGGATGGCAGAATTGACAAGACATTTAAGGCAACATTATATGTACCCGACTCCCCATATATGGCGAGCGCATAACTATCCTGAATGTATGAACACATCAGACATATTCAACGTTAATGTGAAACCCTTCATCTTGAACTAAATGTATTTCATACTTTTATAAATTATATATTTAAAAAAACAAATTAAACAAAACTCTATAAGCACCCACTATTTAAAAAACAACTTTACGTACCATAAAAGAGAGGCGGCGGTTTGTTCTTGTTGTACAACTCGGACTCCTGTATCTCAATCTCTCGCTCGATGGAATGGCGTCGTTGTTCCTTCTCCGCGATCCATGTCTCCTCAAAGTATGTCACTAATCCCTTCTCCTGAATGCAATAATGGTATTTATAAGTTCCCAGACAGCCATACATTGATAATTTACTTACACATTATCAATTATCACACTAGTGTAATCTTCACACTAATAACAGAAACTCTCGATAGATATCACTTTCTGCGGACCTTAAAGGAGTCCTAATCGTGTTCTATCGGTGGTCATATGATTGCAATTAAACTGATCCGAAAAAGGAATGGCGTCACTATATATGTATATAAATATACATGTAAATAATCATAAGATGTATAATAAGATAGAAGTCCTACATTCACTAATCACCAACCAGCTACAGATAAAAAAGAGATTTCACTAGTTGAAATTAGTTTTAAGACAAATTAATAGAACAAAAAAAGTTACATCTTTCAAATAAATAATTATAAATGTTGATTAAATGAATGTTACATTGAATCCATGTGGTACGGTCTTCTGTCGCTCCAGTGTTGGGGAGGTACTGGAGTTAGGCAGTGGGTGCAGAGTTGTCAATGAGTTCCGACGGATCACCGCATCTCCAACACCAGTTTTCTACAAACAAACACCTCCACAATAAATCTACAGTAATAAAACCATGTCACATGCTACACAATACTACCGTTTGTAAAATATGGACAAACGAAGAGATGTTAAAAACTGTATTGGGCAATGCCATGACAACTGTATGTTTCAGAGCCCTTTTCAAATCAATCTTGTTCGAAAATAGTGCATCATCCCCTTGAAGGGAAGAAAATCATATTATTGAACTGGATCCGTATTCATAAAGCTTCTTAGCAATATCGTAACTCAAGTCAAAATTTATCAATTTTTTAAACACCTTTTTCTATTGTTTTAAGACATCTTCGTTATAGTTTTAATAATGCTATGGATTAATAAAACCCACAGTTATATATCTATATTAAAATTGACGCCCTTTAGTGTCACTGAGAAGTTAATGAGGACATTTGAAAATATGTAAAAATATTAAATTCTGACCTAAGTAATATTTTCTATTTAAGTTGCTTTATGAATACGGGCCCTGGACTATAACCGTATAAGCTGACTCACACAAAGTATGTTTTAACATATAAGTGAGACATAGGTAATAAACTTTACAGTTTCTCATAGCATAACCTAAATATATAAACATTTATAAACTGATGGTGAAAAGAATTTAATTGTTAGTTAAATATTTTGTTGAAAAATATTTTTATAAAGTAATCAATATCTATAAAATATGTTATTAATAATATAACAGTTTGTTCAAGTAAGATTGACCGGTAAAGAAACTTTAAGTAGCAAATATTATATAATATTTCGTCAATAAAATCATAAATATCATCCTAAGGGTGGCGTCTTACTTCACATCAGCTGAAACAAAGCCAAGCACTACTTGCTTTTCATGCATACAGCTAGTACATGTCTTGTTACATTAAAGGGACACACGGCAATCTTAAAGTTTTTACCAAGCATTACAAGCATTATAATTAGCATCTTAACTTTTTAATCCAGCATCGTTTTGACTTAAAATTTGTGTGCATATAATTAAATAAATTTTTAGAATTTTCAATTATTCCTCGTTATTCTTAAGTTTAAATATATTATTGGTGTAATATAATCAATATAATCAACAGGTTAGTAATATGCAAAATCGATCTGTTAAGAACTGTTTTAATAATTATTATTAATGATTTTAACATAATCAAGTTTTTAAGGTTTCGACCTTATATGAAAATTAATGAGATGCTGGAAGTTTAAACAGAATCTGGATTGCCTTGTGTTCCTTTAAGATTGAGCTCCTTTTAAAACTTAACTTAGTCCTTGAAGTGGAAGCTTATATTTCTTTAACCTTGAATATGTATATAATGTATATACATTATACACATTTATAACAGTAGATTAATATTTATTCAGAACAAGTCTAAGGACTTCCTGCCTTTATACAATGCATGCACTCAGTTACTAAAACAGAGCTACTCTATTCATTAGTAAACCTGGTGTATCTTCAAACTCATTAAGTTACAAGGGAGCTCACTCATATATGCAATAATGCTGGAATAACTTTTATTGGTTCATAAATGTTATACCAGCTCAGGGCAGGAAAATTTGTTTCTGAGTTACTTGTCCTATGTAATATTTGAATGGTCAAATTAATAAATTGTTAAATAATTCATCTGAATTTCTACTCGTCCTGCATCAATGAGCACTCGTCATCAGGCGAGTGGATGAGTGAAATGTTCGTGCCCTGCAGCTATGAAAAATAATTATTGTGATTTAATGACATAAAATCCTCCCTACAGACAAAGGAGATGTTTAGTTTTAATTCACTGAAGTAGGCACCGTCTTTATATGACTGAAAGTTGTTAAGAGCAACGTTAAATCCCATTCATGCATGTACATACTTTCCTAAAGGTCAAGGCCAATCCTTGCAATGGGTTTTTGCGGGCATTTAGACTATCCAGTGCCATGGAGAGTGACTTCCCATTAAGTATGATTTTTACTGGTACATGGATTTACAAGGATTAAATACAAGATGGATGGAACAGGACAGGTAACTGCGTGATGGTGCTTTTGATGTGAGAGAAATCAGGGGAATACCCATGTTATCTATCTGACAGTTACCCTAGCCGCTAATAAACTAGGTCCAGTTGTTAAATCCTCAATCAAGAACAAAAATATTCAACAAAAGATGCAATAAGCAAAATTTACTTTACAGAAGTCCCAAAAGCAATTTGCAGAACTAAATTCAAAGCTTTAGAAACAATGGAAAATTAAACCAGAATAACACGGACTAAATAGCAAATGACAGCGCAAATATCTAATATTTCAAGCAACATCAATGGGTGGACAATTCTAGTGCAGCAGAGATTGCAAAATGCTGAATGTTTAAAGCCATAATGATTAAAATACTGAAATCATTTAGGACGCTCCCTTAGCTCAAAAACTCTTGACCAAAAGTAAAGTCTGATTGGTATACAGTCAAATCTTTATTAAGAGACCATGAAAGGGAAGAGTAAAAAAAAAAATCTTTTCAAAAAGGTAGTCTCTTAATACAAGCGTATCTTAATCTAAAACAATACAAGAAATCCACGGATTAAAATGTATTGCCTTTAGTTTAATGTTTTAATAGCAAAAAACAACAGAGTTTACATTTGGCTAAATATGACATTTAAGTCCATTCGTTGAAAACAAAAATGACACAGTAGAAAAAAAAGAAAAGAAAAGGGTTTTGCTTCACCCCAAAAAAGTAGGTCAAGGTCATAGATGAAATGCATGTGTCCAAAAAGATGCACTACTGAAGACACAACTATGTCAAAATATAACCTTCTGTCTTCCAAAGATTTAACTATAAACTAAGTTTGAAACATCTAGTGCATATAGTTGGTGAGAAAGTGACATACACATAAGAATTACTAAGTAATCTGCCTGGAAGGTCAAGGTCACCCCCACAACTGCTTTTTGTGTTACGAAGTAATACCCAAGATACAAGTGATAACAAAGTTTGAAAGATGTAAAGCATACAGTTCCCAAGAAAGTGACCTAAATGCAAAAAATTAATATAAAATTTAATAAGTTATGGATGGTGAAGGTCACATCTGCAATTAGTATGTCATGTTGCAATGTACTCCCAAGATACAACTATAACCAAAGCTTTAAAGGTCTAGTGCATGTAGTTTGTGAGAAAGTAACCTAAACGCAAAAAACTTGAATGCTGATGCCACTGCCGGATAAGCAACACATGTCTCCTTTTATTCTTCAAAAAAGGCGAGACAAAAATTGGGAGTTAAAACAGTGGTTTCTTAAAACAGGTGGTCCCTTAATATAGTCTCCTGAGCAGGTTTGACAGTATACAATTTAATTGCTGCAACAATAGGATCAGAAGCACATTATTATATGTTATAATCTATGAGATCATGGCATGGCTGTGCAATAAATGGATGTGTCTACATACTAGCAAAGGGGAATAGCACAATGAGATAATATATGAATAACTGCACTCTTGCAAGACAAAAGTTGAAAGGCCTGCCAAATCTCTGGATTAAATCTGCAATCTATGGAGTTCTTATTAACCTTCAGGATTTAAGATTCAAATTTCCAGATTTCAAATTCAAATCCTGTTTTTAAAACAAGAGGCCCAAGAGGGCCTGTGGACGCTCTACTGGCTAACATGGCTCTTATAACATCAATGAAGTGAGTGACTGCCATTTACGTTTTTTTGAAAGTTTCGGGCAAAAAACAGCTTTTTAACTAAATCAAGGGCCATAACTAAAGAATCTGGTAAAGTTTGGTAAAGATCAGATGAAAAATGAAGGCCCAACCGTATTAATGAGGCAACATATAGCATGTTCAACTAAATCAAGAACACCTCTGTTACTGGTCCGACTGGTCGAACATAGAGCTAAAAAAATCAAAAAAAAAAATCAAAAAAAAAAATTTAAAAAAATTAAAAAAAAAAAAAAAAAAATCAATCAAAAATAAAATAAATAATTCAAAAATAAATAATTCAAAAAAAATAATTCAAAAAAAAAAAATCCCTATACATGTCTATGTAAAACATGTGACCCTTGGGGCGGGGTCAAATATGACCCGAGGGTTACCATTTGAACAAACTTGGTAAAGGACCATAAACTTATAGCAAATGCAAAATATTAAACCTCTGGCTCTTGCAGTTCCAGAGAAGAAGATTTTTTTCAGTTTTTCCCTATACAAGCATTTATGTAAAACTGTGACCCCCGGGGCGGGGCCAGATGTGACCCCAGGGTCCCCATTTGAACAAAATTGGTAAAGGACCATAAGCTTATAGCAACAGCAAAATATTAAACCTCTGGCTCTTGCAGATTCAGAGAAGAAGATTTTTTAAGTTTTTCCCTATACATGTCTATGTAAAACATGTGACCCTTGGGGCGGGGCCAAATGTGACCCCAGGGTCACCATTTGAACAAACTTGGTAAAGGACCATAAGCTTTTAGCAAATGCAAAATATTAAACCTCTGGCTCTTGCAGTTCCAGAGAAGAATTTTTTTTTCAGTTTTTCCCTATACAAGCATTTATGTAAAACTGTGAATCCCCGGGGCAGGGCCAGATGTGACCCCAGGGTCCCCATTTGAACAAAATAGGTAAAGGACCATAAGCTTATAGCAACAGCAAAATATTAAACCTCTGGCTCTTGCAGTTTCAGAGAAGAAGATTTTTTAAGTTTTTCCCTATACATGTCTATGTAAAACATGTGACCCTTGGGGCGGGACCAAATGTGACCCCAGGGTCACTATTTGAACAAACTTGGTAAAGGACCATAAGCTTATAATAAATGTAACATATCAAACCTCTGACTCTTGTAGTTGGCGAGAAGAAGATTTTTAAAAAAAAAAAATCCTATATAAGTAAAACTTATATACGAAAACTGTGACCCTCGGGGCGGGGACAAATTTGACCCCCGGGCCACCATTTGAACAAACTTAGTAGAGGACCATAAGCTGATGCTACATGTATTACATGAGAGCTCTGTGCCATGTGGTTCCAGAGAAGAAGATTTTTTTCAGTTTTTCCCTATACAAGCCTATGTAAAACTGTGACCCCCGGGGTGGGGCCAAATGTGACCCCTGGGTCACCATTTGAACAAACTTGATAGAGGACCACAAGCTTATAGCAAATGCAAAATATTAAACCTCTGGCTCTTGCAGTTTCAGAGAAGAAGATTTTTTAAGTTTTTACCTATACATGTCTATGTAAAACATATGACCCTTGGGGCGGGGCCAAAAGTGACCCGAGAGTCACCATTTGAACAAACTTGGTAAAGGACCATAAGCTTATAGTAAATGCAAAATATCAAACCTCTGGCTCTTGTAGTTTCCGAGAAGAAGATTTTTAAAAAAAAAATCCTATATAAGTCTATGTAAAACTGTGACCCCCGGGGCGGGGACAAATTTGACCCCAGGGTCACCATTTGAACAAACTTAGTAGAGGACCATAAGCTGATGCTACATGTAATACATGAGAGCTCTGTGCCTTGTGGTTTCAGAGAAGAAGATTTTTTAAAGTTTTTTCCTATATGTCTATATGAAAAACATGCAAAACCTCAATATACAAATTTTGGACCCCCGGGGCACGGCCATTTTTGACCCCGGGGACTTTATTTGAACAAACTTGATAGTCTAGGCATTGGCGATCATTTTAAAAGAAAAACTGTTGAAATCTGTCCAGCGGTTCTGGAGAAGAAGATTTTTTAAGGTTTCGACCATATATGGTAATGGCAGCCATCTTGGATGTAGCGTTGACCTAATTTTAACAAATCTAAAAAGCATTCATCTAAGGATCATCCACGTGAAGTTTGGTCAAAATTAGCCAAGCGGTTTCTGAGGAGAAGTCGTTTGAAGAAAAGTTAACGGACGACAGACGACAGACGACAGACGACGGACGACGGACAACACAGCATCCCATAAGCTCTGCTGGCCCTTGGCCAGTAGAGCTAAAAATGTGATGATGATTACCAGCTGTATTTTCACAAAATATAATCAATTTCCTTCATTGTTCCTATATAACTGTCAACTCATTCAGGGTCATCAGTTTATAACATAACGACTTAATAAAAAACTGTTGATATTTTCACACCTTAAGTATATAATTATTTTTATCCAGACATATGCATAAACTATGAGTAGAATAATTAAAATGTCAAGTAGAAGGAACTAGTTTTCTATTTGATTTCACAATAACAGCTGTTGCTAAAATCTTCACTTAAAAAATGGTCTTAAGTCAAAAAAAAATTAGGATTTAGTAAAACAGAAGGTTTGGCAGCCCTGTTATCTCTCTAAGAACTGTAGTTAGTTTTTGGTTTGAGCATTTTGCATTTTTTAAAACTTTACGACATTGTACATATACTTTGTACAAAGCATATTAAAGTGTTTTTGTCAGGTTTCAAATCTTGTACCAACATAAACAAATAATTCAGGGGTGGGGGACAGTATGCTATTTTAGGCACTAGCAAAATATGGCTAACTATTTAAAAGTGCAATAACCCACCACTGAAAACATCTGTAAGAGCAAATATAAACAATATTTGTTAGTGAATTCAAGCATGCCAACAAATGACCTTACACTAGTTGTCAATCTTCCAATCAAAATCAACAAATCAATTTATTTGGCTTTAATGCCATTTTTTTCAGCACATTTTAAACTGTACGATAGTTGATTTCTTAGTTGTAGAGGCAGTCAACTCACTAATTCCTGGGTAGAACCAGTAAAATAAGTCATACTTTATGACCTTCTTAGCAACTTACTAACAGTTGCAAAACCTTTAAAGTAAATTGTGATAACTATCTATCTATCTATAGCCCAGTTTGATAACTACATCCAAAAGTTATGTCCCCTTAAAAGCTAGTCAGCTTTTGAGAAGCTTTTGAGATAAGAAAAGCATAATTTTCTCCCCAAAAGTTGGAAATGCACACGAAAAGTAATATCATTCATACCACAAGCTATGTACCCTTAAAATCTTTTCAACTTTTGAGATAAGAAAAGTGCACCCCGGAAATTGGAAATGACAACAGTGCATTTACCATTAAAGGGAAGTAAATCATGTTATCAAACTGGGATATATACAAAGAGGGATTATTTTTTAAATATTCACTGCATGCCATTTCAATTATACTTCTAACTGCATTAACTTTTTATCATAAACTAATATGTGTTCATGTGTAAAGGTATATATTTCTATCAATGACATTCCAAGTTAAATATAATGTTGCACCATTTTCAAACAAGTTTTATTTGAAACAGCTATCAAAACTTGGAAAAGGGTAACAAAATTGTCAAAATACCATAACAAATTCAGGATACGAGTGCATAAAAATTTGCAAAGAAACATAAATGATACAAATAATATCAGCAATGGTATTAAACATAAAATATACAGTGCACAATTAAACATTGTATGCTCATTTTATGATTTTCCACTCATTCTGCAGTGATTGTGTTTGCTTTAAATGATTATTATCTATTTTCCATTGATGGTGTTTGATGACATCATCATTTCAAGGTGGTTGCTTTTAACAGTTCATATCTCATTTATTTAATAAACTATTTTGACAATTTTGTCACAGTTTTTAGAGCTGTGTTTAAAAAATAAAACTTATTATAGAATAGTGCAATATTCCCATTAAAAGTTTAACCAGATTCACAAAGGTAATAACCTCTCTCTAAGCACAGTATGTACTGGCTATAACATATCCCAAATCTACCACTATAGTTTAATTTGTCTTAACAGGAAATACTACAAAAATTAATCAGTGTTAGTAAACAACTTAACAGTTGAACCCCGATAAAATGAGCTTGGATGTTTCTTGGTCTGAATTCAGCTTGAGGACTTAAGGCAATCTAATATGACTCCCGTATTTGTCCAATTAAATTAAAATGAATGCCTCCAGTAAAGTACTCAGTCCCTTCTTCCTTTGTCCTTATTCTAGCAAGGTTCAACTGTACAAGAAAACAATTATATTACAGGGGATCCTGAATGTGGATACACCGCAATTGTGAAGTCTTACCTTGTCAGAGCGGGGCTGACCCCGGATCTTGTACTGGTTTTCGCTGGAGATATCGAGGGTTCTCAGTGCTGTACGAAGGTAATCCAAATGTTGGGCAGTGACAGACATCAATCCTGAAAGGAGTGAAATAGGTGATGATAATGAATGAGAGTTTATGTCCCATTCAACAAATGCTAGATCATATCAGGACAGTGACATATCAGGACACATGACATATCAGTACCAGGACACATGGCATATCAGGACATGTGACATATCAGGACACTTGGCAAATAATATGACACATGACATGTGACATATCAGGACACATGACATATCAGGCTAGGTGACATATCAGAATATGTGACATCATTGAGGAAATTGGATGATATTGGTCAGGCATATCCAGCAAGTACTTAACTCCAGACAGAAGCTGTATACTGCAGACATGTATCATTATACAGTGCACTGTGAACTGGGCCATGGAGCAAGCAAGATGCCTCAAAACCTGCTTCCTTAAAGGTTAATGACATATGTGATTATATGTGTTAAAAGGAAAGATATTTGATAATCCATCACATAAACAACTCCAGACTCCGGACTCTTAAATCTATTTTTATATCTACTTATTATTAGCCCAGTTAACAAAATAGTTTGCATAATATATTGTGCACTTTTTTTCTCTTTTTTTTGGGGTACTGCAAACACTGTGTACAACTTACTATATTACATTGATCTAACATGAAATATCAAAACAATAATAAAGATGATGACCCTCACCCTCCCCCCCCCACCCCCACCCCACAGCCCCCCAACCCCACCAACTTCCTCTCCAAAGCAGCAATATGAGCATTTGTACCTTTTGTAAGTCTATCAGTGTCATCAAACAGTGCCCAACACCCGGACTGTACCATCCCCATCATGTACTGCGTCATCATGGGCAGGGTGATCTCCTGGTTGCAGTTTATCGTGAACAGGTTACTGCCAAACATCTGTAATTTAAAAAAAAAGAAGATATTAATCAGACAAATAACAATAAGTAAATTCTGGGAATAAAAGAACATAAAATAAACATTCATTAGTATTGCAGCTGGTTTTAAACTTTCCCTTGTTGTGGCATATATTTCTTCCCAGGCAGAGTTTAAAATTTTAGTTTTGAAATGTTTACTGTACTGTTCGGACAAATATTAAATACTTGATGCAAACTCTGTAATACATCACAGACCTAAAGCAAATGACTGACTGGGTGACTTTCCAATAGGCGAATAAACAACTAGGTGATAACCTACCTTAGCCAGATCCTTGACCGTTTCTGACTTGCCGGTGCCTGGTGGTCCTATCATTGTGCCACAGTGGAAGTTCTTGATGGCCTGGGTCAGCGACAGGAAAGCCCTCTCTGTAAGTGGAGTGAGAACCAGTCTGTCCACAGGTCCCAGGTACTCGTAGTCATAGTTAAACGTGTTACTGAGCTGGTTTATCGTACACCGACTAAATTGGAAATCTGATGTGACACTGGTTTTGGTTCTTGGCATTGGTGTACATGGCTCTTCTGGAATGAAAAAGTATGAGATATTGGATTCAGTTCAATACAAATATTTTATTGCCTGTAACATGTACAATTAAATGATGACAAGATATCCTTTTAACCTTCATGCAACAGTGAAAAAAAAAAGAAAAGAAAAAAAAAGGAAAAGCTAAACGAAGATGAGAAGAGCGAAATCATGCTTGTAATTATGGAGCCTGCAGCATCCTTGTTTTAGAGGATGCAACTGACACAGCACAATATAGGTCAACCCTCTGAAAGTAGAGGCTCTTGGAAGAGATATGTTTTTGATTCGTAGCAGTATTGAGCGGATTTTTGTGCTATATTTTTCGATGGATTGCTGTGGTGCAGCAAGGAACCAATAATCACAGTTCTTAGTGTTTGTAAGCAAACATTTAATGATTGTATCTCTAGTATTCATGAATACTAACTTGTACGATTTTTATAGTTACAAAAAGCCTATGTCACCTCGCAAGATGTATCAATTTCCCGGTAATTTACTCGATCATTATGTGTTTTTATGGTAGAGATATAGCACATAATAAATGTGTACCTATTTGGTCCATCCTAGCCTTGGCAGCCAAAGACGATCTCCTGGTTGTCCTACTGATCTTTCTTACGATTGGTGGATGTTCCCCATCACTGGTTCCCTGCACACTGTCTACTGGTTCCTGCTTGGCCCGCAGCACGTTCCGTATGTCCATGTGGTACCGCATCATCTTCAACCATGTAAATGATTTCGCATTCATCACTGATTCCGACAGCAGGGCTGTGAATAATTAAAACTAATATAGTAAGCAATGCATTTGTTATCTGCAGCTTATTTCCCCCTCCACAAAAGGAGTCCTAGGATCAGCCCTTGCACCAAGACAGCCACCCATAATAATAAAGACTAACTATCTGGTCTTATAAGGAATCTTAGACTAGATCAATATCAACACATCTTTTACTTTTTAAAAAAGAAAGCAGGATCTTGGAAATTAAAACCGAAGAACAAGTTGCCAGAACTAGTAACAGGTAGAAACACTACCTTACATCTTAGAACCAAAGTTAAGCGTAGTTGACAATATACATTTTTACAGTGTACTGGTTCGACCCAGGAAAAATCAGGTAGTCTGCCATTACCACAAAAAAAATCGACCATCATTTATGGCATAAAGATGGCATAACACTCCGTTCAAACAAAGTAATAAGTAATAAGAATATTATTTAACTGCTGCATTCATCTGTGAGGCAGACTTGTGGTTATGGAGTTATACACCATCAAGCTGCATAAAGCAGAATATCTTTGTTGAAAACCTCACACAAAATAGTAAAACAGTTTCAAAGATAACATACCATCTATGACGTCCCTCTGTTCTATGCTCTGGTTAACCAGCATGGACAGCAGAACATGAAGCTTTGTCTTGATATCTTCGGATACCCCAACCAGGTGGAGCTCCTTCAGAACATCTATGTACTGGTCCAGACGGGATATACCGTTACTCCTGTAAACCAACAATTTTTTTTAAAAGAAATACATATATACAGGGGATATATGCATTGCTTTTGATGCAGTTGCTGTTTTGTTTTCTTCTTTATTTTTTTTTGCTTTTGTGATCATTTTTTTTGCCAAATTTTCTAAAGCCTAATGTTTTCCTCTCAATTTGGAACAGAAATAATGCTTAATTTTTAGGTCGAAATACAGTCTACAAGGAGTGTCTTTGCAATAATATTTATTATAGATTATTATATAGCCTAGGTGTTGATATTCATATATACATGATCATCTCTGTGTTTTACATATATCACCTGTAAGAGCTGCCTACAGTATTTCCCGTCTGGGCACTTTTTAAAAAAATAAATAATTAAAAGGTGGAGAGGGCGCTACTGTTAGGGGAGTCGCTCTATTAGGGGAATACAGTAGTTTGCTAGAGGGGACAACATGGCGTGAAAAAACTGTAGAGAAGTGAAAATTGAGAATCCAGACAATAGTAACACTCGACATTATTTACAGTGTTCAATTTAAGTTATAATTAATTCAAATTAGATCAGGATCAGTAAGCTCTGAAGCATGTGGACTGATATAAGTTCCATAAAATAGACTGAATAAGAAAAAACGCCATCTGAACAGTCAAAAATATGTTGTGAGACTTTATATCAGACGTGAATTCACACTCTCTGAAAGCCTCTGTGTTCTGTATCTAAAAGTGACTGAATCTAGGGGCTCACTCATCCCAGAACAGCGATTCATTCATCTCTTACCTGAAATGCTTGAGCTCATCCACATCAAAATCTGTCTTTTCTAGTATTCTATGTATCCCACGCTGCCACAGAATTCCCTCTGTAACAAATACACACTGGACCGGGAACCGGAGTATCCAGTGACGGAAGGCGTGCTGCAACTCCAGGGTACTCTCAGAATCCGATACTGTGGATTTGGTTTTGTAGAACTTCTGTAACTCGTCCAATAATTGGAATGGTTGATGCTTACCACCTACGATAAACATATCGGAAAAGCAACGTCAGATGTAGTAACAAAGGTGTTAGTTTTGGAAAGTCTATCTATTATATAGAACACTATTCACACTTTACTCTCAGGACTATTCTAGTTTTGGATAGGTCTAGCTGGGTAGGCTGATGTCTGAGGGGAATTACATAAAGAACAAGAGCTGTCGGAGAACAGCGCAGCTCGACTATTCGATTTTTCAGAGAATAATAAATTATATAGCTAGTATATACCACCAGAAAATAAGGCTAAAACAATGTGGGGTGGGGTTGAGGGCGCAACATAGCTATGTGTAAGAACTGATCAAAACTACAGAGAAATATATAAAAAAAAAATCAAGTTTTGAGTGGGGGTGGGGAAAGGTGGGGTGGGTAGTGGGGGTAGTAATGGTGGTTAGGGCAATATATATGTGTAAGAAGCTATGTAATAATTCACCAAAACAACACAAAAATATGTAAAAAAAAAAAAATTGAGTTTTGAGTGGGGATTGGGGAGAGGCGAGGGTGGGGAGAGCAACATATATGTGTAAGAAGCTATGTAAGAATTGACCAAAACAACACAAAAATATGGTAAAACAAAAATAAAAATATTTCGAGTGGGGGAAGTGGGGGGAGGGTGGAGAGGCAGGGAATGGGGTGGAGTGGGGAGGAGCAACATATATGTGTAAGAAGCTATGTGTAAGAATCGACCAAAACAACACAGAAATATGTAAACAAAAAAAACAAAAAATTGAGTTTCAAGTGGGGGGCGAGGGGGGTGTTTGGTGTGGGTGGGGTTGTGTGGTGTGGGTGTGTGGTAGGGGGCAGGGGTGGGCCAACATGTGTAAGAATTGACAAAAGCAACACAGAAATTTGTAAAAAAAAATAAAAAAATTTCAAGTTGGTGGGTGTGGGAGGGGGGGGGGGGGGGGGGGGGGGGGTTGTTAGAGGCGGTGGGTGGGACCGGTGGTGTGGGAGGGTGGGGGCGAGGGGGCAACATATATGTGTAAGAATTGACAAAAGCAACACAGAAATTTGTGAAAACAAAAAAAATAGTTACAAGTTCGTGGGTGTGGGGTGGTGGGGGTGGGGGGTGAGAGGCGGTGGGTGGGACCGGTGGTGTGTGTGTGGGGGGGGGGGGGGGGGGGGGGGGGGGGGGGGAGAGCGGGCAACATATATGTGTCAGAATTGACAAAAGCAACACAAAAATATGTAAACAAAAAAAAAAAAAATGAGTTTCAAGTGGGGGGCGAGGGGGGTGTTTGGTGTGGGTGGGGGTGTGGGGGTGTGGTAGGGGGCAGGGGTGGGCCAACATGTGTAAGAATTGACAAAAGCAACACAGAAATTTGTAAAAAAAATTCAAGTTGGTGGGTGTGGGGGGGGGTGGTTAGAGGCGGTGGGTGGGACCGGTGGTGTGGGGGTGGGGGAGGGTTGGGGGAGGGGGCAACATATATGTGTAAGAATTGACAAAAGCAACACAGAAATTTGTAAAAAAAAAAAAGTTTCAAGTTTGGGGGTGGGGGGGGGAGGGGCGGGGTGGGGGGAGGGGCGGGGGGGGGGGGGGGGGGGGGGGCGTGCGAGTGGTGTGGGGGGGAGGGGAGCAACATATATGTGTAAGAATTGACTAAAACAACACAGAAATATGTAAAAAAAAAAAATATAGTTTCAAGTGGGGGTGGGGGGGAGGGGGGAAGGGGGGTTGGGGGTGGAGGGGGGAGGGAGCAACATATATGTGTAAGAATCGACCAAAACAACACAGAAATATGTAAAAAAAAAAAAAAAAAAGCTGTGGAGGGGTTGGGGGGAGTGGGGCCTGTGGGGGGGGGGGGGGGGGGGGAGAGGGAGCCCATGCCCCAATATGAGTGAAGTATGAATAAGATGCATAATGCTATAAGAAGTCCCAAACCAAATTTATAGATATATACATGCTTACATGCAAACCTAGATCTGCCTTTATTGCACATGTTATGGGCCATCACTATTTGGGTTCCATGGGAGCCCAGAAATTGCAGAAGACAAAATGTATTACCCAACCCTTTACAACATACTTTAAGGAAACCATTTCCAAGATTTAGTTCAGCTAGGACAAGAAATGCAAGAGATATAGACCTGTAAACACAGCTTACACGCAAAATTTGATGTGAAACACATTTTAAGGGCTATCAGAATTTGGGTTCCATGGAAGCCCAGGGGTTACAGGAACCAAAATTACTTAAGCAGCCCTTAAGACAATGCTATAAGGAAGCTAATGGCCAAATAGCACAATGCTAGGGTAAGAATTGTAAGAGATAATATTATAGACTTGTAAACACAGCTTACACGCAAAATTTGATGTGAAATGGGACACATTTTATGGGCTATCATAATTTGGGTTCCATGGGAGCCCATGGATTACAGGAACCAAAATTGCTTATGCAGTCCTTAAGATAATGCTATAAGGAAGCCCATGGCCAAATTTGGTTGTGCTAGGATAAGAAATGTAAGAGATATAGACTTGTAAACACAGCTTACATGCAAACCTTGATGTGGGACGCCGACGCCGACACCAACGCCGACGCCGACCCCGGGGTGATTACATAAGCTCTCTTATTCTTCGAATAGTCGAGCTAAAAATGATAGGATTTTCCCTTACACTCAGATTTTGATTTTTGCTTGACCACATAACCTACATATTCAGAATCAACAAGAACCTATAATTGTCAATTTTGAGAATTTGAGAAAAACAGTAAATATTTTGCTACCTTATCCTTTATTTTATTTTCATTTTGATAGGGGTGGTCTGGAGGCCCCCATGATCCATCCAAAAAAATATAGTATCGACCCAACCACCCATCAAAAAAAAAAGACACATACCAAAAAATTAAAATAAAATAAAATTGTAAAATTAAAAGATATATATATATATAATATATACAGATTTATACAAAACATAAAAAATTATTGAATTTCGAATAATTATTAATACTAAAGATTGAACAAATTATCATTGTGGTGAACAGAAATACCAGAAATACCCCTGCCCAGACAGCATTTAAAAAAGAAAAGGAAAAAAAAGATTTGTTTCCTGTTTTTTTTTCACTGCACAGCCTTTGAATGTAAAAGTCAAGATCAAGGTAAGATATAGGGTGGAGCTTGGTATGAAGGGTAAAAGTAGCCCCGTCAACATCTCAGCAGGAAGTTTTATTTTTTTCTAAATGGTGACAGGGCAGGAAAAATCCACTCTGGTCGTCCTGTCGGACAAGTGAAAAAATTGATGAGCTAATTATTTTTTTCTAGCTTAAATCGCATGTCTAGCTAGAAATACGATAATTGCGCTGTTAAAATCAAACACGGATGTTTACTTGTTGGTAAGCAAGCAGACTTGCTTCTAAAAATAGAATGAATTCAAGAACGACAACTCCTACGAAATTTCGTTCTTCGTCCACAATTACATTCGTACTACTGTACATCGTACTCAGTTTGTTTCATACTATCGGTTATTTTTCAGAGGGGAAGTTATTAGCCAGCCATCCGTGCAGCCGTCGTTGCACGGCCGTTTTTGAAAAATCGCGCCCAATATTTGGTGGAGTGGGTGGGGTATTTTTTTTTTAAACTTACTTTCTCAATATTGTTATGTTTTTTAAAGTACGAAAATATAACAACAAACTTTAAACTGACACTGTCTGTAAGTATTAAATCAGATTATTGAGCATAACCAAATAACAGCGAAATGAACAGTGAAAACATGAGGATAGACCCAAATAATTCTGACATTTATGACCAGCTGTTTGTGGCAAGCACAAAGTGTTTGAAAAAATAAACAAATAGTGAATTTGACTATTTATTTAGAAGTTTTGTTGTGAATCAGTAAATACTAACCACATTAAAATACAGTGTTGGTTTTAGCTAATAAACACATCATGATATAACTTGTTTTTTGTAGGACGAGTAGATTTTTTGAAGGACGAGTAAGATTTCCAATCCACTAGTCCTACAGGACGAGTAGGCTATTACAAATTTTTCCTGCCCTGCGGTGAGCAGTGTTTTAGGCAGAAATTTAATGACTTGGGTGTGAAATCTGCAAACAGGGTGCGTACAATAACAAGTGGTAAGTGGCATTAATGAGATCCTCACCATCTTCCATCCTACACTGTACACAGGCCTGCAGAATGGTTGCCATGGAGTTCTTCATGATGCCCTCCAACAGTTTCAGCCAGCGTGTAGCCTTGGGCTGGGCCTCAAGATGGGCAAAGAATGGCACCTCCTCGCCCAGAACCCCACGCATAGCTATCACCTGTAGCTTGTCAGCTGTAACACATAGACATTGTATACTTCAGAAAGTGTAATGCATTATCGGCACTTGTTTAAGACGTTTGGAAAAATAGCAAACCATAATTTAATTCTATGAACAAGCTGGCCCACGTACATGTACAAACCGCAAAGATAATTTGATAATAATTTAATTTAATAATCCATTCCTTCCATTACATTTTCGGAATGTATATTTTGTGTGTGTGTTTTGTAAATTGGTTCCACATTCCTTTCAATTTTTATTTAGTATCATTTAAAAAAAAAAAAATGTTACCAGTAAGTGACAAATGCTCCCCCCGCACTCCACCCCACCCCACCCCGCACCCACCCACCGAAGTGCATTTGACCTTTGACCTCCAACTGTGACCTTGACTTTTGAGGTTAGGACCTGATATTTGTGGTGCGACTCACCTTCTCATTGTGATTAACATTTATTTTGTGTTTCATGAGTACAAAAACAGACAGTGTGATTATTATGTTCACTCTACCTTCGGGGGCATAAAAAACAATATAACCAATGAATTAATTATAAACAAGTGCAAAATAAATTAAATAATTATCTTTTTGTTGCTTACCGTGCAAGGCAAAATCCAGGTGAGAGTTCAAACTTGATGTTCCTGGGGGAAGCGCAAATGCCAGAGATGAAATTCCAGGAAAACATTTTTTTGCGAATGGTGTGAGTGCCTGTGGGTTGCGAGATATTCCGAACATCTCAACAAGCTCCTCATCTGATAGGAAATAGAGACGCGTAAACTCTTGGCGACAGTTCTCCATCATCACAGACAGATGCTTGAGTATTTCCTCCTGAAAGTAGATCAAAGACGCGATGAAAAGTTAGGTCCGATTTTTTAGATAAGTTTAGAACAATGATGAAAGAATATAGGTCAGAACAATGATTATTGTTGGTTAGTTTAATAAAATATCTATGTAGGTCACGGCAATGAGGACTAAAGCTAGGTCACATGTTATATGCACTAGTTCAGATCAATGATGGTTAGTTTGTCTCTTTCTCGGCAATTTAAAGCATTCAATAATCCTGAAATCTCATCACAAGCCTACTTAAAGTAACTTAGCTTGTTCACATGTTATTAATCCAGTTAGGGTAGATAACTCACCTGCATCTGTACAAGTTGCAAGAAGAGAGATCTGAGGTTATCACCCTGTAACAGACGATATCCTTTCTCTCCACGGCGACGGTTTATCACAGTCAAAACCTTGGAGTCATTAGAAACCACACGCATCCAATCCTGTATAAAATAAATTAACAGTTTCAAAAAAGTAAACAGTTTAGTAAATTCTGATGTAAACGTCTGTCTAATCAACACATTAGGCTGTTAAATTTAGGGCATTCCCAAGAGATGAGCCCAATGTGGTTCCCAGGCTAGAACAGGGGCCATCACTTAGCCTGGCAGAGGGGTAAAACACTCCCAAATTCATGTTCATTTTATTTTCATTTTTTTGACATGTTCATTACAGTTCTTCATCATCATTCGTGGTTTGCTTCAAGTGCTGCTTGAGAGGTGGCAAAACTATAATGATCGTGACTCCAGCAAAACAATTATTACCTACAACACAATTTGAAGCAACTCAGCAGTTCTGCAGAATAGAAATGCTGAGTTGCTTTAAAAAGCATGGACATGAAATGTTTATTCCTGCTGATGTCGTATAACCTATTTTGTGTTGGTGCACTGTAAAACCCCAGTCAACTCAATCCCCAAGAGTTGAAGAATGAGAGGATAAGTCCAGGATCACCATTCCCTTACAATTAAAAATATCTCTCTGATTCTTAAACATGCTCAAGAGGTTGAATAAACATGACTGCCCATTTCAAGTACCAACCCAATGGACAAAGAAGGACAGGCGTTAAGTGATGTGCTTTTGGTCACAGTCAAGTGATTGGGTCATGACTCACCTGCAATAAGTGACATAACTACATTTCATAAGTCATTAGAAACAGACCTGCAATAAGACAGCTCTGGAAACATGCATTTAAATTAGTAAGAATATCACCATCAGTACTGTAAAGTTTACCTTGAACTTGGTATGGACATTTTCAAACTTGGGTGCATGTTCCTTGAAACGTTTATACAGCACTGGCCATTCGAACACCTTTAGGAGGTACAGCCACTGAAAACAAAGAAGATGAACTCAAGGTCACTTGAATGAGAAATAAGAATACGAGTTCTAACTAGTGTCAATCACATACATCTTCCACAACCAATAACAGTTTAACTTTCAGACAATGCTGATCCTGAAAATTTCACTAAAAACCTGATTTTTATTTTAATATTAAAAATCAAGTCTTGAGGGGAAAAAACATGATTCCAGATTGAGTAATGCTCTATTAAGCTGATTATGGTTTAGTTTTTGAAGAATTTATATGTAAAAAGCTGTCTGTCAATTCTTACAAAAGCAGTATTTTAACCATTAACCCGCTAAGCACGACTATAATAGCCTGTGCGTCCCATTGTAAACCCAGATCAGCCTGCGAGTAACTCTTTGTCACATAAATGGAATGGTCTTAATTCAGAGAAAGAACAGTCCATTATATATATGTAGCAGGTTAAGGGTTAAAACAATAACTTTAAGTTACTTTCAGGTCTGAAGTTCAAACATTTAAACTTACTGTGTAAAGATTTGATTAGAACCATCATGGTGAGTGGGATATCACCACTTACAAAATCTCAACTCACCTTTTTCTGACACGTATACCAGAGATCTGTGATCTCCTCTATCTGTTGTAGGGCACTGCTCCATGATTCCACCTCCGAACTCATGTCACCGAGGTACGGAGATTGCATCATCCCACGTATACTGATCTGACTGTCCTGAAGACGCATTAAAAGTATATACAAATTTATCATAAGTTTAAATACAAGAATGGAGAAGTATATCAGAAAACTGAAGAACTATATCTTTCTTATCTGGAAAATAAGAAACGAGAACTGATAGGCTGTTGTTATGTGTATAGCACAAAGGTTTGTAGTCTCTCCATTTGTTAAAGGCACAATAGTGTGCACTTAAAAAAATTATGTTGCTTTAAACAATTAGATTACTATAGGAATGCATTTATTTTTATGGAGTTCATGCATGTGTCATGGCCGGCTTCAGCCGGTAAAGTTATTTGGGGTAGCACTCTACATTTATTAGGTGGCAATATATTTTGGTCGGTGGTTCAATTCTGGAAGGGACTGGATACACTGAAGGAGAAGTGAAAGCATATATCATAGATATATCATATATTTATTACAAAATATATAAAAGCGTCTATATGTCAACAGGCGTAAATGGCAAATGCCACGAATGCATTTTACGTGAATGCTTTACTTTTGAAAAACTTCAAAGTCCTGTAATTCCCTTCTAGACATCATCTTTTAGACATCATTCTGAAACTTCTCACCAAGTTCCACGAACATCAGATGAATAATGTAGGAGCTGAGCAGAAGTTTGTTTCACAGTTGAAAAACTTCTAAGTTCTGTAATTCCTCCAATTTCATTCAAACAGAACACTCTGACAACAAGCACTACTAGACATAATACTGATATGTTCTACCAAGTTCAATGGAAGTCAGATGAAAAATGTAGGAGGAGTTAAGCGAAAAGGAACGTGCAATGAACAGATGCCTACCATTACCATTATACTCTCATTTTCAGCAGCGTGATAATAAAAGGACGTTAAATTTGTACAAGATTGTATTGCTGTATAAGGAAACCAACAAAAAACTGTTTGGGACCATTACCTCTAGCTGATACTTGAGTTCCTCCACTTCTATAAGGATATAGTAATCATCGTCTGCCACATTGAGGCCCCTCGGTGTACCAGCATTGGCGGCAGCTGCACGTTCTTGGCGGTATTTCTCCAATTTGGTTCTTCGTCTAGGACTAGATGGTTTCTTCGTTGGTTCTAAAATAAAACAAATCTATTTAAGATTTTAGAAGTTTTATTTTATTACAAATGAACCATTCATTGGTCATGTTTTTCACATCTAGTTATTATCTAATAACATTAATTAAATTAGAGTTTATGGTATTAAAAAATATGTAGAAACTATCTAATCCAAATGACTTGTGTGCAATCTCTATAAATAGGTGGTAATACATGTACCAGCTCCATTACCATGTTTGTAAAGTAAATTAGAACTATCACTGAAGGCGATGATTACCGCTGCTTTGATATAAATTAAAAGTAAAACAAAGGTCAACAATTTGGTACTGAATTAGTCAATCAACAATATGTGATGTAGAGGGCCACAAGGTCATCAATTATTATGTGTATATGAAGTTTGGGAACAATCCATTGGAAACCGTGATGTTACGGACAACGTAATGACTCAGCTAAAATGCCTAATGTTAGGGAAAGGTCAGTAGAGTTAACACAGCTGCGTAGCTTTTCGTAGGATCTGCATTTGTTACACCAATATGACAGACAAGACTTAATGCCCACGTGTTAACCATGACAAACAAGGGTTTAAACAGTACTGAACAAGTTCAAGGACATTACTCATTCTACACCAGTTGTTGCTACTCCTGCTTCTGGTGTTGCTGATGATGATTCTTTTATTGTTGCTGTTATAACCTTAAACACCAATATTGTTAATTTCATGTTAATACAATTATTCCTTCTATTACGACTTAATAACTTTTGCTGCAGCTGACATTTGTGTCAATAGAGTTAATGACAATCAAATAATGCATTGCTATTTTCTAATTTGCATTCTTACTATTTTTCTGTTAACACAAAGTCATAGGAATGAGAAATGATTTCCAATCACATATATACCATTGGTAAATATAAAACATTCCTCATTTCAAATCAAAGTTTTTAACCATTTTACATAAAACACTCAACATAATAACAAACGTACACCCTATTTAATTATTAAAACAACTATATTCACCCCTTGACCATAATGGCGTTAACAGATTTAAACCAACAAAAACATAATTAGTATGCCTGTTTTCCCTCTGACTACCTGCACGTCTCAGTTTGGCTTTCCTTACAAAGTCTCGTAGAGCCTTAAGCTTGAGTCCTATATGCAAATGCATGTAAAAATAATCAAAGAAAATAATATGCGAAACTTACATGAAAATACTGTGCTGTATGTGGAGTGATAACTATAAAGAAATAACACTATGCACGTGTGCATCTAAATTCAAACTATCAATTCAAACTAGAAAATGTTACATATAAGAGCAAGAGAACAAAGAGGGCATGAGGGCACCCTGAGGATGCTCTTTTTTAACAAAAGAGAGGAAGTGATATAGGAAGTGATATAGGTTTTTTGCCAATCACTTGCAAAAATAAATTGCTTTTGGTACCCATGGGTTGCTGCCACTTGGATACAAATGCAAACTTGCCAAGAAAAAAAGAGTGACACTCGTGCTTATAAAATCAACGCAGGTGCTAAAACTGAAATAACAATGATTTAAGCATTCACTACTAATCTATAACTTAATTATTTTAAATATCACACTGTTATACATGGTATTCATGCCTTCCTTGCTCCAAAACAACCATATATAAAGTGAATTATTGGCCGACTGGACTTTCCGAATCCAATCTCCAGGTCTAAACTCTCAAAATAAACTGCATTTGTCAAACTGACATAACTCTATAAACAGATAAATAAAGATTCCAGATGAGAACCACGATATGTGAGTTTTAATCTCAACTAGTGGTGTTTATTTATATGTTTTTAAACTTTGAAGCAAGGAAAATATGTAAGTTGGGGTTTGGGGAAGTTTGGATGAAAGTCGTGCAGCACACTGTCATATATGTAACGTGTGGGATGACATGAACATTGTTTACCCTTCACCACACCACGTTTAGGTTTGTTGCCCTCATTCTCAGCTTCTGATTCATCCTCCTCTATTAATGTGCAAATGGAGGAATGGAAATATATGTTTACTACATGCTACATATCAATTACACCTATATAGAGGGCACTAGGGGAGATTACTTTCAATAATCAAAGTCTATGGACCAATGATGAATCAATAGTGGATTTTCGTAAAGAGTGTTGTTTTTAAGAATTTTGTGTTTTTATGATACATCATTATAATACTATGAGGATTTTTTCTGACTTTTGAAGTTAGATTGATCATAAAATAAAGGACAGTAAGATCATTGATTAAATTTGACTTTCAAACCCAGGCTGTACCATAACATAAATACAGAAAGATCTCCTGCCATTGATTTTTGACCTTTAAACCCAGGCTGTACCATAACATAAATACAGTAAGATCTCCTGCCATTGATTTTTGACCTTCAAACCCAGGCTGTTCCATAATATAAATGCAGTAAGATCTCCTGCCATTGATTAAATTTTACTTCCAAACCCAGGTTGTACCATAACATAAATACAGTAAGATCTCCTGCCATTGATTTTTGACCTTCAAACCCAGGCTGTTCCATAATATAAATACAGTAAGATCTCCTGCCATTGATTAAATTTTACTTCCAAACGCAGGTTGTACCATAACATAAATACAGTAAGATCTCCTGCCGTTGATTTTTGACCTTCAGACCCAGGCTGTACCATAATATAAATACAGTAAGATCTCCTGCCATTGATTAAATTTGACTTCAAAAGCCATGTTGTACCATAACATAAATACAGTAAGATCTCCTGCCATTGATTAAATTTGACTTCAAAAGCCATGTTGTACCATAACATAAATACAGTAAGATCTCCTGCCATTGATTATATTTGACTTCAAAAGCCATGTTGTACCATAACATAAATACAGTAAGATCTCCTGCCATTGATTAAATTTGACTTCAAAAGCCATGTTGTACCATAACATAAATACAGTAAGATCTCCTGCCATTGATTAAATTTGACTTCAAAAGCCATGTTGTACCATAACATAAATACAGTAAGATCTCCTGCCATTGATTATATTTGACTTCAAAAGCCATGTTGTACCATAACATAAATACAGTAAGATCTCCTGCCATTGATTAAATTTGACTTCAAAAGCCATGTTGTACCATAACATAAATACAGTAAGATCTCCTGCCATTGATTAAATTTGACTTCAAAAGCCATGTTGTACCATAACATAAATACAGTAAGATCTCCTGCCATTGATTATATTTGACTTCAAAAGCCATGTTGTACCATAACATAAATACAGTAAGATCTCCTGCCATTGATTAAATTTGACTTCAAAAGCCATGTTGTACCATAACATAAATACAGTAAGATCTCCTGCCATTGATTAAATTTGACTTCAAAAGCCATGTTGTACCATAACATAAATACAGTAAGATCTCCTGCCATTGATTATATTTGACTTCAAAAGCCATGTTGTACCATAACATAAATACAGTAAGATCTCCTGCCATTGATTAAATTTGACTTCAAAAGCCATGTTGTACCATAACATAAATACAGTAAGATCTCCTGCCGTTGATTTTTGACCTTCAGACCCAGGCTGTACCATAATATAAATACAGTAAGATCTCCTGCCATTGATTAAATTTGACTTCAAAAGCCATGTTGTACCATAACATAAATACAGTAAGATCTCCTGCCATTGATTAAATTTGACTTCCAAACACATGCAGTGACCATGACCATTTGAATTGAAGACTATGCAGCAACTGTAGAATCAAAAAAAGCTCTGTCTTCAGTTTTTCCAAAGTATCAGCTTAAGGATCTAAAGAAAATTGTGTTTACAAATAACTGCATCTTGTTAAAGGGACTGGAGATGACCTGGAGGAATTATGGGTGATAATACGAATAAATCCATCATGATGTGTTTCAGTTCCATATTCAATGTGCATATGCCCTTAACTAGGCCCCATGAAACATCCGATTTAAGTATTATTAATGAAATAGTTTGGTCCGGAAAACTCGAGGACTCGGCTATTTTTTATGGTATAAATCAGTAATATTAATCCATTTGCTGATTTAAGGTTGTAACACTTTTATTTCGTGATTTAACCGAATTTTTATTTAATAATATGCAGAACTGTTGGCAATATGAATTCAATATGAATTATTATTTTTGAAAAACAACAACATCAAAAACAAGTCGAATCGTCGATATTTCCAAAAATACATTTTTATCAATAATAATTAAACCGAAGGTAGCATATGGCTCATTTAATGCATGTGGACATTTCATATGAAAGTGAAGCATATTATGATTGTTTTCTTTTCTATTTGGATTGGCCCCAAATTACTCTACCACATTGCCTCTAGTCCCTTTAATAATGTTAGGGGTGACTATTGATGACAACCATTTTGAATTTCCCGAGAAGTGACAGACAAATGATCCTGGCGTCAACCTATCTAAACAGTAATCAAGTTCCACAATACAACATAAAGAACGGCTGTTTCATATTCTTACACTACGGGTGAAATGGCTAGAAGATTTAATTTTCGTTTGAATAACCTCTCATGCTACCCCTAACATTAAGTGAATCTAAATAACAACTACTGTGTCTAGAAAGCATAAACAATGTTTCTACCAACTTTCACTATAAATATCGTATACTCCAAATAAATGCTCTCCCTTGTAACAAACAGGGCCTCCCACTTTTTTCAAAAGGGGGAGTAAAAAAAAGGTGTGGGGTTTAAGGTTCAAAATAAACGTTCCCCTTTTGTAAAATGCAATGCCCCAGGGGCGTTATATAGTATTTGTTTAACTGAATATCGTAACTTCTGCAAATCCATTCTCTAGAGTGGATGAAAAGCACTGAAGGTAAACTAGTCTATACGTTTTCAAAATACTGGCTACATATAGAAATTACTGTCTACTGCATCAACTTTTTTATTGCAGAAAAGAAAAACATTTCTAGTGTTATACAGTATTCTAATCTGAAATTCGTTACAGCAGTTTTTGATTAAGCTATTTCACTACAACATTATAAATAATAATAATAAAACAACAGTACGAATAACTCCATGATACTGTGTTTCAGTTCCATATTCAATGTGCATATGCCCTTAACTAGGCCCCATGAAACATCCGATTTAAGTATCATTAATGAAATAGTTTGGTCCGGAAAACTCGAGGACTCGGCTATTTTTTATGGTATAAATCAATAATATTAATCCATTTGCTAATTTAAGGCTATAACACTTTTATTTCGGGATTTAACCAATTTTTTATTTAATAAAATGCAGAACCGTTGGCAATATGAATTTGATGTGAATTAATATTTCTGAATAAAGCAAGTCCGAGTCGTCGATATTTCCAAAAACACATTTTCATCAATAATAATTAAACTGAAGGTAGAATGTGGCTCATTTATACACTGAATATTGAATACAGTGTTCGTGTGTGATTATTATGTAAGGTTGGAAACCCTTTCTCACACACTTTGGATAAGTGTAGATTCAATTTCTCAGCTAATATACCATCAACAGTCACATTTAAAGGATTTGTTTGTTCCAAGTTTCATGAAATGATTTATCAATGCATTGGATATACATAATTCCCAACTTATTATCATATACATTATTTTATCGGATGAAATTCATCACAATTACACTAAAAATTTTTTTTATCAAAACTCTGTCCAGGTGTTCAGGTCATATGATAATGTTTATTAGCCCAATAAAAGTATAGGTTATTCATGGGTTCTTAAAATACCTGTGATTGAATATGCGTAAAATTAACTCTTAATTTGACGCTTGCTGGTTAAAGCCATTTATATTGTATCTATAGAGTTTGGTTCAAAATACGCGTTATATATATATACCTCGTCGTCAGTAGGTTTATAAACGGTGTACATATTTTGTAAAATTTGGCTTTTCTTTGTGTGATAGTTACTTTAAAATGTTGTTTTAATTGGAAGATTGGAATTATAAGGACAACATTTGTTGTTTATGGAGTTCATGCGTGTGTAAACTTTGCCAAATCACACACACTAAATTTAACATAAAAGTCCACAGACTTATTAAATTTTTCGTCATTCATGCATAAACTCCATAAAAAATAAATTTAAACCTATAATAAATGTCTACTGTGCATCACTACATGTGTGGAACTTGCCCAATGTCTAGGACTGGGACAGAGTTATCTCCCCTAGGGGAAAATAAAATACAAATCTGCCTAATGGGAGAGGAAACATTTGAAGCTACAAGATTTTTTTAATTTACCTTTCGACTGCAGCAAACTGTCCGGTATGTGTTTGGCCAGTTTGAACTCCCGTTCCAGCCAGTACTTCTTCAGGTGACCGATCTTAAGTTCAAGGTCATACTCGGCCACAGCCCCAAGGTAGATAGAATGTATCAGCTGGGCATTCTCCTCAAGGTCGTACGTTAAAAGGTCAGCCACTGTGAATTGTCTCTTGGGGTCAAATGATTCGTTCATTCCAACAAATATTGCCTTCCAATGTCTCTCCTATGGAGTTATCAAAGTTTAAATTATTCCTCGTTTGAATATTTAAATATTTGAATGTATTTAATTCCAACAAAAATGAAAAAATAGGGATAATTAACAATAGGATAACAACACAAAAGACTTAAACTTGTTTTGCCAGTCATTAAAGAATAGATTTCTTCTGTCATAACTAAAAATGTCTCTTCTATTGTAGATTATCATGGAGAAACTTGGCTCCAATGACGGATTTCAATTAAATGGATTAGATTTTGATCAGAATGGGTCAGTTTCAATTTTGTCAGCTAATCCATAAATTCATATTTTTTTATCTAAGAAAAATCACTTAATCAGTAAATTTAGACATCAAATATGTGTGAAATGAATCCGCAGTTACAGATTTGAACAACCCATAATATTAAAATGAGTTTTTCTATCCTGGTTATAAAAACTGTAGATACCAAAGCATGCTTATAGCTTTTCGAATGATGGAGAAATTTTGAGTTTTTGTATTTTTTATCATTGTCTTTTGATTTTCTCCCTACCGTCAACCTGCAATGTCTCAGATATATCAGTCATGTTGGTTGGTCTGTTATAGCATATAGCATATTACGGTAACGGCAGATTCAGTAACATGTAAATTCTCTCCCTTCCATCTTTATCTTCAACCACAATTTGGTCCCCATATATTAATCATTGTATTAAATTAAGATAATGTATCTTTTCTAATAAATATATTTTTTAAACAGTTTGATTTTCCTAAACATACTTAAAAGGGTACTTCCTTTCATTATTGCTTACAAACTTTAAGCACATTTTACTAAAAATAATTGTTTTTGCAAGGGTTCATTATTAGAAATGTACCCTGATATAGAGGAACAATGATAAAAACTACTGGTAAGGTGAACCAAATGGTTGGACCAAGTTGTTTGGAGTTATCAGGGGAGACAATTCACTGATGTTCCGCATTACACAATTGTTAATGATCCTAAAGTATTCATCTCAATTTTCCATAAAAGCTGACAGTAGCTTTTCTATCTTGACCTAAAATAATCTCAGTCTGTAAAAGGAGTCAATTAACCTTTTAGACACAAAATATCCTACCTTGAGTGCATCATTTGCAAGTTTATGGAGAATAGGCAGGTACTTCTTGAAGTCCTGGAGTGTCCGAAACCATGTGGTCAGTACACGGTCTTGGAGGGGCAGATAGGGTTTCAGGTGGGCCGCTGCCGCCTGCCATTCTATCACCTTCTCCAAAGCTTTCTTGATATTCATCTACAATAGAATCACAGCAAGGTCCCGTTGTAGAATTTCTGACCATACATGCATGTATATGTGAGATGTCAAAGTTGCCATTACCAGATAGAGGGAGAAAGGATTCCGAGAAATCTGCGATAACCTTATTCTTACAATAGAAGCCATTCCTCCCAATACTGTGTGCCTGATGGAGAAATCCACAGTTTTGTTGTATACAATAAACATGATTGCATTCTTATAAGATCTTTCTATAAAAGGAGCCACATACATTCTCATATAAAACCTTTCATATGCACATGATATTTATATAATAGGAGTTTAAAATATTTTCATATGAGAATAAAAGTTTTGTTTTAAAACAAACAAACAGTCATACATTTTTATATATGTATCATATAATAATCATATAATAATCATATGATACTCATGTGTACTAAAATGGGTAGTGTAGAGACATCCCCAGTCAGATTACATCCCCATCTAATGGACACAGTAACGCTTAAAAAAGAACTGCACACCATCAAAGAGTGCATACTTAAAGGGACACATGGCAATCTTGAAGTTTTTATCAAACATCAAAATTAGCTTCTCGATTTATTAAATCAGTGAAGTTTTGACTTTAAACCTGCTTGCATATAATCAAATAAAATTTAGATTTTTTTTAATTTTCATCGTTATTTTACCAAATGTTGATATATATTATTGGTGCAATATTATCAAAGGTCAGTAATATACCAAAACAAATTGCTTTATACTATTCTTATAATTAACATTAATGACTGAAATAATGCATGTTATGTAGAAAAACTAACGGGACGCCGCACATTTTTAAAAATCAAGATTGCCGTGTGTCCCTTTAAGTTGAATGGAATTTGTCTTCAGCATGGCTCATCAACAGACAATTTAGGTTAGTTCGACCCATTGTCGGAGAGAAGGGGAAGAACTGAGAGGAATCAGGAATCCCCATATTCTTCATATTGACTAGTTTCCACTAGTCTCCTATATGCATCCAGTCTTAAAAATCACAGGTTCTGGTCCTCTTCTGACTAGAAGTAACTTGTTGAAGGTCACAAGTGCAAAACCCCGCAGTGGCATCTCTCTAACCTCAACCTTCTGGTACGAGGCAAGCATGTTATAGCTAGACCAATTGGGTCATGGAAGCCAGGGTTGCAGACCTGGAGAGATGTCTACTGTACTTATTCCAAGTTAGACCTCTGACATAGTACATGTACATCAAGTTAACTAAGGTGACACATGCGCACATGTACCCTGTTTGGAGTTATGTTTTTAGCCAAGATGACACAGTTTGCGTATTCCTTACCTTTTTAAAGAGCATGGACTTCCAGTCCTTGACGCAATGGAAAGACACTTCGACATACTTCCAAAGCTCCTGTCGTACATCGAGTTTCACGGTCATCTCGTTGAGGAATGTGAGGTCGTATGGTTCCCCACAAATGGACTCTCGCCACTTGCTGGCCTGTACTAGCTGCCTCTGTATTTCGTAGAACTTGTCTCGAATCTATCAGGTGTAATTAAAAATAAAAATCACAAAAAGCATTAACTTTTTTGAACTGATATATATATATATATACTAAACCTAACCCTAAAGGTGGAGAAAAGGAATTGGTATAAGTGGTTGACAATTTTTGGTATTTAGAAGTTGACAAAAAACTTTTCGATTATGAAGGCATGTGATTATAAATATATGACATTTGACTGTAAAGAGTTACGATACTACTAACAACACAGCTATTACATTATAAATGTCTGTATGTATCAAGGGGTGAGTGCAGAACTAGTGTAGCAGAACTGTATGTATGTATATATATATCAAGGGGTGAGTGCAGAACTAGTGTAGCAGAACTGTATGTATGTATATATATATCAAGGGGTGAGTGCAGAACTAGTGTAGCAGAACTGTATGTATGTTTATATATATCAAGGGGTGAGTGCAGAACTAGTGTAGCAGAACTGTATGTATGTATATATATATCAAGGGGTGAGTGCAGAACTAGTGTAGCAGAACTGTATGTATGTATATATATATCAAGGGGTGAGTGCAGAACTAGTGTAGCAGAACTGTATGTATGTATATATATATCAAGGGTTGAGTGAAGAACTAGTGTAGCAAAACTGTATGTATGTATATATATATCAAGGGGTGAGTGCAGAACTAGTGTAGCAGAACTGTATGTATGTATATATATATCAAGGGGTGAGTGCAGAACTAGTGTAGCAGAACTGTATGTATGTATATATATATCAAGGGGTGAGTGCAGAACTAGTGTAGCAGAACTGTATGTATGTATATATATATCAAGGGGTGAGTGCAGAACTAGTGTAGCAGAACTGTATGTATGTATATGTGTAGCAGAACTGTATGTATGTATATATATATCAAGGGGTGAGTGCAGAACTAGTGTAGCAGAACTGTATGTATGTATATGTGTAGCAAAACTGTATGTATGTATATATATATCAAGGGGTGAGTGCAGAACTAGTGTAGCAGAACTGTATGTATGTATATATATATCAAGGGGTGAGTGCAGAACTAGTGTAGCAGAACTGTATGTATGTATATATATATCATGGGGTGAGTGCAGAACTAGTGTAGCAGAACTGTATGTATGTATATATATATCAAGGGGTGAGTGCAGAACTAGTGTAGCAGAACTGTATGTATGTTTATATATATCAAGGGGTGAGTGCAGAACTAGTGTAGCAGAACTGTATGTATGTATATATATATCAAGGGGTGAGTGCAGAACTAGTGTAGCAGAACTGTATGTATGTATATATATATCAAGGGGTGAGTGCAGAACTAGTGTAGCAGAACTGTATGTATGTATATATATATCAAGGGGTGAGTGCAGAACTAGTGTAGCAAAACTGTATGTATGTATATATATATCAAGGGGTGAGTGCAGAACTAGTGTAGCAGAACTGTATGTATGTATATATATATCATGGGGTGAGTGCAGAACTAGTGTAGCAGAACTGTATGTATGTATATATATATCATGGGGTGAGTGCAGAACTAGTGTAGCAGAACTGTATGTATGTATATATATATCAAGGGGTGAGTGCAGAACTAGTGTAGCAGAACTGTATGTATGTTTATATATATCAAGGGGTGAGTGCAGAACTAGTGTAGCAGAACTGTATGTATGTATATATATATCAAGGGGTGAGTGCAGAACTAGTGTAGCAGAACTGTATGTATGTTTATATATATCAAGGGGTGAGTGCAGAACTAGTGTAGCAGAACTGTATGTATGTTTATATATATCATGGGGTGAGTGCAGAACTAGTGTAGCAGAACTGTATGTATGTATATATATATCAAGGGGTGAGTGCAGAACTAGTGTAGCAGAACTGTATGTATGTATATATATATCAAGGGGTGAGTGCAGAACTAGTGTAGCAGAACTGTATGTATGTATATATATATATATCAAGGGGTGAGTGCAGAACTAGTGTAGCAGAACTGTATGTATGTATATATATATCAAGGGGTGAGTGCAGAACTAGTGTAGCAGAACTGTATGTATGTTTATATATATCAAGGGGTGAGTGCAGAACTAGTGTAGCAGAACTGTATGTATGTATATATATATCAAGGGGTGAGTGCAGAACTAGTGTAGCAGAACTGTATGTATGTTTATATATATCAAGGGGTGAGTGCAGAACTAGTGTAGCAGAACTGTATGTATGTATATATATATCAAGGGTTGAGTGCAGAACTAGTGTAGCAGAACTGTATGTATGTTTATATATATCAAGGGGTGAGTGCAGAACTAGTGTAGCAGAACTGTATGTATATATATATATATCAAGGGGTGAGTGCAGAACTAGTGTAGCAGAACTGTATGTATGTATATATATATCAAGGGGTGAGTGCAGAACTAGTGTAGCAGAACTGTATGTATGTATATATATATATATCAAGGGGTGAGTGCAGAACTAGTGTAGCAGAACTGTATGTATATATATATATATCAAGGGGTGAGTGCAGAACTAGTGTAGCAGAACTGTATGTATGTATATATATATCAAGGGGTGAGTGCAGAACTAGTGTAGCAGAACTGTATGTATGTATATATATATATCAAGGGGTGAGTGCAGAACTAGTGTAGCAGAACTGTATGTATGTATATATATATATATCAAGGGGTGAGTGCAGAACTAGTGTAGCAGAACTGGCGTTGAATTCACCAACCATTCTTGAGAATATTCTTAAGCTCAAGTATGCAAATTTCAATCACAAATATTTCAATAAGTTTACTTAACAAACATTCATAACAAGCTGCTATGGATAAATATGATGCATACTAATAAATAGCAACTTCTTAGATTGTTTATCTTTGAAGGTCATGGAAATAACTGTAAACGAATTTTCAGTACTTGAGCTCAAGTCTAAGAATAGTTTGAAGAATGGTTGGTGAATTCCAGGCCAGGTGTAGCAGAACTAGTGTAAGTGTATATAAACAAAGAACAAGATACAAAAGTTTCAAACTGAGGCCCTGATATAGGTATCTAACATTTATTTTAAGTTCATATTTCTAGCTAGACACAATGTAGATGGTTTGTTTGTTTGTTCGTATGGTGTTTTACGTCATTTTCAACACATGTAAGGTTCTATATGACGGTCGATTGTTTTTGGTAGAGGTAGACCACCCACTTTTCCTGGGTAAAACCAGTACTGCACGCCTCCCGCCATCCGTAAGAATCGAGACAAAACATGGGATACAATACTGATAAACAGTGGAGATACTTGAAGTGTACATACCCTCTTCATGTCCTTGATTATTAGTGTAGGGTTCTGATCAGGGTCCAGGTACTTCCCAGTTGTAGCCAGCTCCTCTAACTCATAGGCATCTCTCTCAAGTTTCTGGCAGGGGAAAATATACAATTTACAATTCATTTCTATCTCATAGGCATCTCTTTCCAAGTTTCTGTGGTGGAAATATATAATTTACAGTTCATTTCTATCTCACAGGCATCTCTCTCAAATATTTTATTTACAATTAATTTCATTTTTAATATTATATACTGTATTTCCCTAGTAGCGCTATATATCGTATTTGCCTTAATAGTAGCGCTATATACTGTATTTGCCTTAATAGTAGCGCCTGGTTAATATGTAAATGTAAAATGCCAAGGTGGCGCTCTTATAAAATGTAAAACCCCGTATTTTTTGGGTGATTTTTAGGTACAAAAGATAAAAAATATATTGAATTTTGAAGATCTTCTATTTTTTTTTTTTTTTTTTTTTTTTAGCTACTTTTAGTGGTGGCACTCTTATCATGCTTATTAGGGGAAATACGTTATACACTAGTAACTATATTTGTTTATAACATTTAATTTGCGTATTTTAAGTACATATATGATTATAATACAGTCCATTAATGAATACAAAACAGTATACCTGCTCCTATAATAAAATGTTACTTCTTTAAATAAGGAATGGTTTAACCTTCATACAGCAGTATAATATTGCAATGTTTAGACTGTTTGAGGTGCATGTTTCAGCCAAATATTTTTCTAGTGGACAATTCTTAAATACTTACAAAATTTACATATCATTGGAACTGGAATTTTTAGCAGTAAAAAATACCTCCGTTTTGAAAATAAGTGTTTACAGCCAAAGGATGTTTTCGGTAGGGCTTTTCCAATGCAAACTCATTGCTGGGACAGCAGAAAACAAGATAATCTCATAATCTCAAGTTAGACTCAAGTAGCTGTAGTCAGCTTTAATATTTTGCCATAAACTTTCAGTCTTAATTTAAATTAAAACTACTTTTGGATAGAAATAGAAATAATTTTTTCCCCAATTTTTGGGTGAGCATAACGTTATAGTTTACTGCCCTCTCAAAAATAAACTTTCCCTTGTGATTTTTGATTGATTTCCGATTCCAAAAAATAAGGTATTTTTTATTTACCACTAAAAATGTTTGTTTCACTAATATATAACTATATTCCCTCTGCTATTGGATTATTACTGTCCCAGGGGAGATAATTACAGTTCTACATTACAAACAAAATGAATTAAAAATTAACTTCTTCTTACTTGGTTTTAACAACTGGACAGAATATCTGACTGTCTGGATTGTATTATACATACAAGAGGAAATAAACCTTAACATTTGGACAGCTGTGCATGACTGAAGAACATCAAAGGATGAACATCAAATGAACATTAACATCAAAGGATGAACATCAAATGAACATTAACATCAAAGGATGAACATCAAATGAACATTAACATCAAAGGATGATGCACAGGCTCCTAACATAGAAAAAGTCATCGTATGTGGTAGCTAGTACCAGTGCTAATAAAATATGTCCTCAGTCTGATCTTCTGAAAGTAATCATGACCAGGGGAGACAGAGACTGTTTAGTCATGTAAAGATATACACTATGCTTGATTATACAGAATATATTAGCATAAATACAGTGCTAGTCTTGTCCCAAGGTTTAGGTTTACAATATTTTCGCAATTGTAATGGCCCCAGCCCCATTCCCAAAACACAGAGAAAAAAACTGAAACCAAACAGGTCAATCATATAACAAAACAGGTTAATAAACTCAATGTTTTCTCTATATAAGTCATTATCAACAACACACTCAGTAAAAATGACAATGACTGCAAATAAAATTAAAATATGTAGTTTTTAATTCATCTAAACTGACATGCTTTTGAATTGAGGGATGATAGCGAATATAAACAAAAACAAAATACAACAGTTTTGCATTGAGCAATAATAATAAGTTTTAAACAATAATTTACAGCCATATTTACAAGCAGGTTTTATGCCAATTTTTTTTGTAAAATTATTGTAAAACTCTATTTAGAAGTATGAGATCAAAACTACATCAACAACAATCACGGGACAAGTTTTTGACAAATATATAACAGTATTATGTCAGTGCCTTCTACTATCAAGTTTATTAAGCATGGCTTTGGAAACAAAGAATAGTGAGGCTCTGCCAAGCGAGGTTCTGCCAAGCTATTGTTTGTTTCCAGTTTATTAGTTTTATCTTTTTGAAAAATAGAGACATTTGGCATGGCCGTCTCCTTATGTTGTTTTTTTCATGAATTTTTAAGATGTCAGATAAGGATATGTATCATAAATGCTGAGAAATTCCATATTGCTTCTGCTTTATTAGTCAGTGCCAGATAAAGTAAAAATGTTTTAGGTCACCTCTTTATCAGGCAGAAAAGTGCATATCTGCATGATAACTGTATATACTGAATATGATTCTACCAGCTTTACCAGACTATATGTCTTAGTTTTATATGAATAAATTATATCTAAACTGCATAAAACTGCTATTATACAAAACAATACAATTATTTACAAATACACATGGTTTAGCATTCATTAACTTAAAGCATTGCACACAATACATTAGTTAAAAAGCCTCATTATCAATAAACAAGTTAGGGCTATTCCATTAAAACATACATGGGATCCCAGGAAGGCACTTTTGAAATTGAATACCCACTCACCTATTTTTCAGAAAACAGGGTTCACCCATAGATGTTTATTAAAGTGCCTTCCTGGGGTCCCAGGTATTTTTGAATGGAATAGCCCTTATGCACATGTGTAAATCAAACAAATATTAATTCATACACGCACTATATCAGTTGAATATACATAAGCCACTGTTACTTGTTTAACGAGCCATGTTACTTAAAATGCACAATGTTACCATAAATAGATTTAGTGTTACCATAAATAGATTTAGTGTTACCATAAATAGATTCAGTGTTACCGTAAATAGACTTTCTTCTTCCTCATCATCAGAAAGTAAACTAGACTTAGCACTGGAAACTCTCTTTAAGATTGAATAGAATTACAATCAACAGTTACTTTATGACCATCTATTTGTTAACTCAAATGCAATTAAGCAGTGTTCAGATGATAGACAAAAAAAGAAAGATATGGGTTTTTTTAAAACAAATTGCACGAGCAAACTACTGTGCTTTTCAGGGTGCCTTGATGTCAACTATGAATCAAGATTTTTTTTTTATTACTTGCTATATGTTTTCAGACCTGATATAGAATGAAAATAGATGCTCCTGGATCTGTTTACAATCTTGTCATAGCCATCCTTTATGCTTCACAAAGCCTAAAATTCATTTTGACCCCCTTGTTTACATTGTAAAAATTAAAACAACACTGCGGCATTATTTTTAGAAATTGTCGACTGTGCATGTCTGTTTCTAGGGTTCGGATGTACCAAGTAAAATGTAGGTTATGCAGGTTGTTGTTCAATGTTCAATGTTCAGCACCTCCAGCATTCGACCATACTTATCTTTTATTTTGGAATGAAACAAATAAAAGGTAGGTAAATGGTATACTGCTTTTATATTTTATTATATACACCACTATTGGTCAACTGATTTTTTAAGTCGCCCTACCCTAGAAAAATGGAATATTCTGCTGTTGTCATCTTGGTTTTCGGTTGTCAATAAAATTACATGTGAACAGTGGAGGTCAAAATGATTTTTTTGGCTTTGCAAAGCTTAGAGGATGGCTGCGCGAAGATTTACAAACAGATTCAGGAGTGTCCGCTTTCATTCTATTCAATCATATCAGTCAATATGAAAACATACAGAAAGTAACGGAAAAAAATCTTGATTCATATTTGACACCCAGGCACACTGAAATGCACAGTAGCATGAATTTTAAACTTTCCATGGCAGACAGCTTATCCAAAAACATCATCAAATGTCACAATTTCATTAAAAACATTTTCCAAAAAGCACAAATCATTCTCCAAACAAGAATTCCGCAGAATTAAATGTTACGCATATACCGCGCTTTGACATACATGGAAAATGTCTAAATGGGTGCAACTCATGCAGAGTTACAGCAACAGCATTTGGTTCATTTTCTACACGCAATTTGGGGGAAATGGAACAAAAACCAAAAGATATCAATGTTGACCATATTACCAACATAAACTGAATGCTAGTCACAATTATATATCTCCTTTTCAAAAACTACACATACTGCTAAACTGTGATTAGTTACTGTTTTGTATTGAAAATATCAAGGTCATTTGTTAACCTAGTCAGTAGTTCCATTATATAACAATAAATACTGAAAAGGTGATCCTTTGGAAGCAACAAACACAAACAAGAGAGAAAAGTAGCAGACTCGGTTTTATTGAGTCTGTTCATGAGAGGTAATTATAAGATGCAACACACAGCACTAAACAAACGCTAATGTGAATGTCTTGATCACGTCAAGTTTGATTCTTCTTGTCCATGTAGTAACTCAATAGTAAGAAGCTAAATGCAAAAACGTAAGTAAATACCCGTAAATATCAAGGTTAAAGTAATTTGTTAACCTAATCAGTAGTTTTGATATAAACTACCAATTATACTACTATGATCCAAGTTTGGTTCCTCTAGTGCATGTAGTTATTGAGAAACAGAACTAAAGGCAAAAAGTGACATAAGTAAATGCCCTGAAAATATCAAGTTCAAAGTAATTTGTTAATATAGTAGTTTTAATATTAAATACCCAATATACACCTATGCTCCAAGTTTGGTTGTTCTAGTGCATGTAGTTACTGAACTAACCAGAAACACTTAACGTTGACGCCAACAGAAAAAAGAAACATAGTCTGTTTTTATTGTTTGAAACTGCCAGACAAAAATCTGTACTTAAGTTTCTGATTAACATTCATTTTGATACTAGGTGTACAGCTCTGCAAAAGGGACCGCGCAGCAGTCGGGTGTGTGCATGCTGTTTTGCAGCAGACAACAATCTGCAGCAGACAACAATTTGCAGCAGATGACAGTGGAGGAGAATATTTACCCAGAATGCACTTGTACATACCTGGTACGTGTCCTCCAGCAGCTGTGTCATTAGGGGCGTCTGTGTGTTGACAAACTCTGACGCATCCTGCATCTGTAGTTGGAACGCCTCCCACATGGCCCACACATTCTCCTCATACTTTTCTTCATCTGCGGTCAGCTGGCGGTAACTCATACGGATCACCTATGTATCAAATTGATAAATTAATGGTAGCAACAATTCATTTCCAGTGATCCCTGGGGCAAGGGTCTCAGAAGGATGGAAAACCAGTTTAACTTTCTTTCTTAAATGTATGTAAAGAATATTTGTTTGTTTGAATGGTGTTTTAAGTCATTTATTGCACATTTTAGGCTATATATTGTGGTCAATTTTTTGTGGTAGAGGCAAACCACCCCATTTTTCCTGGGTAGAACCAGTAGTGTATAACTCCTGCCTTCAGTAAGAATCGACACTTTATCACTTACAAACTGAGCTCCAAGTGAGATTCGAATCCACAGTGGCGAGGGGCGAGAAGGATTACAACACAAAGTTGTTAATCCCTCAACCACGTATGCCCTTACTATCAAGAAATATTAACCTACCCACTTTTTTGTTAAAAGCGGGTATAATTACCTAATATTTGTTAACCATTCAAAATGTCTTCCTACCTCATACAGAGATTTGATGTACTCCACTTTCTGCTGGTATGATGTCGTGTTCTTCTTGTAAATACCGTAATTCTTGGCAAATGTGGCAAAGCAGTCAACCGACTGCTGTTTATCCTTCATGTTCTACAAGCAAACAGTCAAAACTGGGTATGAGTCTGTCTATAAGGACAACATTATAACAGCACTTCCATGCTTCAATGAATAATGACGGTCTGGAATTCACTTCAGTTTCTTGAATGATATTATATTATATATAACTGCTTAAAACAATTTAAGTCTTTAATTAAGCTAATTCATAGATAGATAATAAATTTGAATAATTGTCTGTAATTGACAAAAGACAAGAATTACAAGTCCATTGTGTAGTATAACCCTTCTCCAGCAGTATTCTATCGGGAGTTAACAACAAACACCAACATAATACTGTTATCTTACAAAATTGATGGACTACATATTTTTGAGATTGCGGTGGGTGTGGGTATTGTGTGTGGGTAGGGGGTGGAGTGGGGAAATTTTAGCCTTTAATTTGTTGTAATGGTTCAGCCTTAAAAAACAACTGACAACAAAAAAACAACAACTCAATCTGGACCCCCTACAGCTATATACTGGACTAATTGTTCAGTTTACAACAAGAAAACAAAATCCATTTCAATCAATCAATCAACAACAAGAAAACACAACATCTTGACCCCACCACCACCACCACACCCCACTATATCACTTAGGTTATCACTTGGGAATTGAACAGTAAATACATATTTGGCTAACACTACAATCGCTTCATTTATTTTGTTTTATTAAGGGTTATTCCATTATAACATACATGGGACCCCAGGAAGGCACTACCCATCCACAGATACAAAATTAAATTAAAATAATCAAATTTCGGAAAACAAAGTTCACCCATAGATGTTTATTAAATCTCCTTCCTGTGGTCCGAGGTATATTTTAATGGAATAGCCCTTAGAAGAAAAACAACAGAAAATAACCTGTATGACTATCTTCATGTCAGTGCAGAAATTGCTGGCTAGGCTTCTGGCTTCCTCAGCGACAAATGTGACAAGCTCTGAGTATATGTCATTCAACTGTGGCAGCAAAATGTCGTGTATGTGAGAACAGTCTATGAAGAACAGGCCATTTGATGTAGGGAAGCTCCGATCAAAGTTTCTCACTTTTTCAGACCACTGGCGAAGTTCTGTCAATTTTTGCTGTAAGAATAAAAAAGTTTTTTAGATTTGAAAGGATGAGGTAAACATAAATGTATAAGTTTCACAAGATAATATCACTCTCTTTTTTTTTTATGTTAAAAACTTACCTCTTTTTTTGCATTTTTCAAAGTATTTTACATGTATTACATTTTGCATTACTGTTGTAAATGTAAACATGCACCTCAATGACAGTTATAGATAGTTTGGTAATTTTGTGTCAGCAAAATGTCATCACCCATGAAAAAGATTCCCAGTTTTGGGACCCCCAATTTGAAAAATAATTATTAATTTAGGATTCTAACGCAGTTGACAAAAATCCTGCAATCAGATTGGTTGACGTTCAAAACTATTAAATAGCAACCCGTCATGTGACCTTAAACCGTCAAAACGTGTCATTTAGATTTATTTGAAATCGTTTGTGAGAAAAACTGTCAAAAAACAGTGAAATGCATTAGAAACATGTTAACCAGTATTGAAACGTTGACTTTTGCCACAGTGAATCAGTTATGTAATGGTCACAAATTGTGTTTAACCAGTAGCATAGCTACCTATTAGGCCAAAAGGCCCGGGCCTGCACATAATTTTCACATGCATGGTTGAAAAATATAACAACAAAATAATAGTGCATGAATTGTTGAATTCTGAAGTGTGATTTTGCTTAAATTTATCTATAATATATCCAAACGCACCAGAGACATCCTATTTCCGGGGAAGCATGCCCGGACCTCACTAGAAATAGTCAGGCCTACACATCAAAAAAGGTCTAGCTAGGCCCCTGTTAACGGCTCCACTAACGTTGCCATTTAACAAAAATTTGCGACCATTAAACAGCTGATATACCATCGCAAAATTCAACATTTCAATACAGTAAACCCTGTATTAATCTCCCCAGCATAAATGTTTAATTTTGCATATTATAATTTTAAGAAAAAAAGTTAATTTTAAATTATTTGGGAAAGAAAAATGTGGGTAACCCACCAAGCTCTACGTAGACTGATTTCTTTAACCCAACACTGTGCACATTTAATTAACAAAACAATACTGATTGCTAGGTGATGCAAGTTATATATTGTGACTCGAGCAAAGATTCTCACCTCAATGGTAAATGCCTGTTCTCCCTTGAATTCCTTCACTGATTTTTCTGTCCACTTTTTACAAAACTGGTGTATCTCATTGAGCCACTTATTAAACTCACAGTACGAGTCTATCTCTTCCATGGCTTCATTCAACAGGTCTGTGGTAATACCCAACATCTCTTGAAACTTGTCACTGTGAGGAAAGCAAAAATTGAATTGTTGTTAAATGGCACATCAATACATTATTTTATTTTTTTCAACCCGCTCAGACATATGGGAAGGATACATACGAGTCCGGAAATCATGCCCTACTCTTACTATTGAATATATTCCTATGTATCTTAAATATGCTCGGGGCACATGGGACCACACAGTTTACATCCTCATCTGACAAACTATGGTTAAGGAATAGCCGCTTTGTAAAAGTAATGTTGTCAGGCTTTTAAAATATATTTTAGGACTAACATTTTTCTCAGAGAATTTAGTGTACTTCAGTCACATCAAACTGAAGTTGTATGTGTGTGTATTCCTAAGGTGTATAGTCCCACCAACCTTTAGGACTATGAAGAGTTTGGACTATAATGCGTCCACATCCACAAACACTGAACAAGATCTATACTTACTCCATATCTAGCTTCTCCTCCAGATTGGCCCGGTTCAGAGGTATGTACTGACCCATGAACCCCTCCCCCTCCACTACCAAGTGCTGACCCTCATCTTTCACGACAAGGTCAGGGGTTGCAACACCTATATCATCCTCATCTTTTGTCTTGGAATCTGTGGACATAAAAAATGGGACTAAGTCCTCAATTAAGAAGAGCTAACTGTAGACATTTCTAAAATAGTGAGAGTTCCAGAGAATTTGATATTTATATGAGGTAAAGAAGGACTTCCTGTCTGTTAAGGTAAAACAGAGAAAACTACAGCACTGTTCACTCTTGGTGAGAAAGTTATGCAAACAACCTATGTTAAGAAATGTTATGTCAAATGGACTGAACTGAATTGGATTTTGTAGTCGCCCCAACATAGCTAAGGTCATATGTCTTTCCAGCTTCCGCACATAAAGATTCCTGTACCCATGAGGGCTCGAACTCATAGAGGTGAGGGGCAAGTGATTTATGATGGAAGGATGATAAAAGAAGGATTGGATGAAACAGAATATTGACCTAGACATGCTGTGAGCAGAGGTCTTACCCATACCTCTCACTGTGCTACACATTTGAATATGAACCAAATTATGGAGGAGATGAATGGAGAAATATGTTAAAGGGACACACAGAAATCTTGAGTTGTTTAAAACTCATGTCGTCCCATTAGTTTTTCTGTATAACTTGCATATAAGAGCAATCATTAATATTAATTATCAGAATAGGTGAAAGCAAATTATGTTAAATATTACTATTTATTATATTGCACCAATTATATATAAAAATTAATTATATGCAAGAAACTTTAACCGATTCGCTGCCACAGTCGAAAACATTGATTTTATAACCTGTGACGACCCAGATCAACATGCACACTATGGGCAGGCTGATCAGGGTTTACACTGTTCACCACTCACTTAGAATGTTTTTCATACCCCTTTAAATCCGGAAGGTTTGAATTTGAATTTTAGCAGACGACATTTGAAATTTGGTGGCAAAAGGGTTAAAGTCAAAAAGATATAGAGTTAATAAATCGAGGTGCTAATTTTCATGCTTGGTATGACTTTTAAGACTGCCATGTGCCTTTAAATAGTGTTATGAATATTTTTTTAAAAAGAAGTCTTTAAAACAAATATGTCTAGCTGGTGACCCATATAAAAAAAAATTAAAGATATATATGAGACTTGTGGGGAAAAATACAATTATAAAAAAAAGCATCAATCTAACATCAACTCACCTTCAAAGGGCAGTTCTGGTACTTTCATACTGCCATCATCTCCCATCACAGACTTTGTTTTAGACAGGGGTATGGTCCGCTCTGTGTGTGCCATAGACACCACGGTCATTGTGTCACCCATCTGTGACACTGCAGCCTCCGACATCTGGGTTCGACTGTCCTGCTTCACAGAGCTCATGGCTGCTGTGCTCTTACGTCTGTGCAAATACAAAATATACATTTGCATTTTCAAACAGGGACCTCTGCACATTTGAAACAATTTTGTTTAAATTTGTCTTTAATACTCAAACATGCAAAGAGATTTAGTAAATGCTAGAGTAGAATAAATTGTAGTGGGAACCTAGTATTCATATACAACCAACAAACTGCAGTTTGTTTTGGGGTCTTAACTAAAAACCCAGCCCACATCATAAAATTAAGTTTGTCCACTCTGCCTTATTTCCTTAAAGGGGGTACATCAGGCTTTGGGGCTAAATATGTTTAAAAAATAAACAGCTGTGAAATGACAAATTTAACTCCTGAAATGGTTGAAAGATACTGAAGTAGAATTAGCAGTTTCATATAATAAATCACAATAATTTAAAATCATTAATTACAACAAGTCATATCAGGCCTAAGTTATAAATACCTGTCTTTAAAAGATAACTCATAACTCACACTGAGAGATGTACTATAGTTTAAAGTACCCCATAAATAAATTCTTATAATTTTTTTTATACACAACAAAAATACAAGTTTATACCACACTTGCTAACTTTACTTTTTTCTACAGGACTGCAAATGGTGGACGAGTAGGCAGACCAAAAGTATGACTACCACAGAAGAACAGTGACCAAGCATGATTCTATCCAGGTAATAAACCACTTTTATTTCCTACCTTGTATCAATGGATGACTTTGCAGGCTCGGACTGACGTGTCATGGACTCGGTGTCATCTATAACAGTCATGGTGTCCGTGTCGTTGATCGATCCGTCCATGGCCACAGCGTTGGCACACAGCACTGTTGGTATACCTTTGAGTGTGTTTATCAGAACACGAGTAAACTTCCCTTTCGATGGTGATATGCCAAGCACATCTGAAATAATTTCAAACATTTCGTTATTTTTCTTAAATCACACAAATGCTTCATAATTACAGTAATAATGGTTAAACCGACTGTATATAGTTTTTGTCAAGTTCATATTGTGCCGAGTTTCAAAAGAAAAAACAATATAGAGTATCAAAATGAAAAAACACACTTACAAATTAAAAACTACAACTATCACTGAAGGTGATAAATACCCCCGCAAACAGTTCTTTAGTAAGATCGATGGCAATAATGTGCATGGCATTGATTGAGCAGCACCAAAATTGTGCCACGCACATCAACACTTCATGTTGATTATACACAGGAAAAATATCTAGGTACGAAATTCATATGTTTTACATATGTGCCACATATGTATTCTACATATGTATTTCATATTAAAAGAACACATATGTAATAAATATGAAAAGAATACATATGTAATACATATGTATATAACATGAAATTCATATGCAAAGAAGTCTATATATATTAGTGATGGTCCGATTGTCGCTACGTCGCCGACATCGGTTAGGAAAATCCAGAGCGACGGTAATCGATTACGAATTTCTGTTCCGCGACTTCGCGAAAGTTTTATACCGCACCCAAGGGAGACAAATCAGTGATCACGTCGTCAGCGATGGAGGAACGCGATGTTGAACTTCAACAACTTTTTCCTCATCCAGGAACAACAACTAAATCGCTGGCATGGGATTTCTTTAAATTTAAAAAAGGATGCGACGAGATCGACTCTAGTGTCGCAATTTGAAAAATTTGCAGAAAGCAATATGCAAACAAAGCTAATTTGTTTTAATATATCGGTAGATGTTTTCGGATAGTAACTAATTCGGATGCATGATTCGTTGTAGTCGTGTACATTTATAAATATTTAGATAGTTAAATGGAAATAATACTATGTTGGAATGCACATTTAAAAATTGTAATTGTAATTGAAGCTCTATTATTTGATATATTTCAAGAAAAAGTAATGGCTTCATTATTTTTTGAAATCACTCATATGACTCAGTAACTGTGAGTTTCAGCACTTTATGGACTTTCTAGTCATTTAAAACGGTTCTAGTCACTTGAATTACTTTCCTTCTGTTGTTAACTTGTTAGCCAGTTTGTGTCAAGTTACCTGTTTCGGCTGTTTGTCAAATTGTCATTTACAAAATTACAATAATGAATTTTAATGATTATAAAGCAGCAGACAAAAGCATTGTTATTTTTGCTTGTCCATTTCCACAAATGATGTATAATGCTAATATACTTTTTTCTGTTTTTATTTTAATTGTAACAGAAATTACTTTATACAAACAGTGAAGATTGTAGAGTCTTCCTTGTCAACAGTTCGGCAGGGATGGAAACTAAGCTTGGTTGCCCATTTGCCCAAATGGGCAACCATCTTATGAATTTTGGTTGCCCAGCTGAAAATGAGCCCATGGCATGTTCTGAGCATATGTGTAAGTTTAGCTTGTCGAAAAAGCTAGTCGCCTGGGCGGACTACCAACTTATGAAATTTACTTGCCCAGCTTGGAATTTAGTTGCCCGGGCAAACGGGCAACCATTAGTTTCCATCCCTGGAACAGTTCGCTGTTGATTGAATGATTCTTCTACTTCAACCGATTATTAATCGGAAAGTTATCGATTATACACCATCCGATTAAACCGATTATCGATTGTGAAAAATTTTAGCCGATTTCCATCACTAATATATATATAAATACATGTAGTGCTATTTATTGATATTTATTGAGCCAAACAATGATTTATGCTGCACAAACTTAACAATTTTCATATTCAATCTAATAAAACGACTTTTTGTTTACAAATGAAGTTTAAACTTTAATCATGTTTAATTTAGTATATTAAACTGTATTTATGCAACATAATTCATTGGTTTTATATGGCCAGTGAAACGTTGCAATATTCAATACTTGCTCATTTATATTGTATATTTAGACTCATTCATATTCTATATTTTTGTCATTTATATTCTATTATTGATCATTTATATTCTATATTACTGTTTGTATTGTATACATTTTCATTAATATTCTATATTTTGATATTTATATTCTATAACTGGCATATTTATATTGTATATTTTGACATTCATATTCTATAATTGATCATTTATATTCTATATTTACTATTTGTATTCTATACATGTTCATTTATATTCAATGTTTTATATATATGTGCAATGTTTCATATATATGTGTTATAATTTCTGTGTATATTGTATAATTGTCCATATATATTCTATATTTTGCTATTTATATTCAATGCGTTAGTTCATTTATATAGTATAATTGCATGCTGGGTAAACTCTGTCAAATGGAATGGTTATTAATAACACGAATACTATTGCGCATTACCACGTGCCGGGTGTAGGCGTTGTGTGGTAAAGTATGATGAAATTGACGATGATGATGGTGGTTGTGATGACGATGATGATGTATGGTGGTGGTGGTGGCAATTATACAATATAAATGAACTGAACGTATTGAATTGAAACAGCAAAATATAGAACATATATATACAAGTATACAATATACACAGAAATTATAAGAAATATATATGAAACATTGCACATATATATCAAACACTGAATATAAACAGATTATAGAATAAAAATGAACATGTATAGAATACAAATAGTAAATATAGAATATAAATTATCAATTATAATGAATGACAAAATATACAATATAAATATGTCAGTTATAGAATATAAATATCAAAATATAGAATATAAATGAAAATGTATACAATACAAATAGTAATATAGAATATAAATGATCAATAATAGAATATAAATGACAAAATATAGAGTATGAATGAGTCAATATACAATATAAATGAGCAAGTATTGAATATTGCAACGTTTCACTTGCCATACACACTCACACTTAGTTGTTTGATATGAAAATTAATTATTTCCATAAAACAACAACATTGCGGATGCTTATCTATGTTTCTTTCGCCCACAGTTTTGAAATTGGGACCATAATTATGTCGCTGATCGTTGAATTATATGACAAAACATAGGCATAAGAGCCGGCTGGGGTCAAGGCGACTACTACTACTACTATCCTTTGACCTATATAGAAGTTTTGATTAAACGTTGCATACTTGGGCTTAAGTCTAAAAATAAGTATATTCTCCAGAAGGTTGATAAATTCAAGGCCAGGTTTATATAGGAATCTAACATGTGGCACAAATGACCCTAGATTTCCTGATTCAACATCTCCCTTGTTATCCGACTGAAGCGAATACACTTTTTGTTTACTTTGTGTCCATGTCAGCTAAGTGCCGCCAATATACAATCACAATGAAGGGATAATGTATTGAGAACATGAATATAATAGTATTTAACATGTTGGTTTAGACGAATATATAAAAGTACTACTAACTATTTAAAAGCAACACATATTTTAACTGAAAAAAACCTTGGTCTATTCACAATTTATATAAACACTATATGTATTGAATATATTATTAGTTTCATATGAAATACATATGTGAACAGTTCATATGTGTCACAGGTGTATTATTTTGACGTGTAAAAAATAGTTGGTACATATGTGCCACATATGTATCATTTACATATGTGGCACATATGTAAATAATATTATGCACATATTGTATTAATATGCAAATCATAGGAAAGGAATACATATGTGTCACACATCACAACATTTTTCCTGTGTATATACAAAGTTTCAATTGAATATCTGGAAAACTGTAGAAGAAGTTCGCTCCACAAGATTGCATATGCTGAATTTAGCAATTTTGAATAATTGACCGAGCCAAACTAAAATTGTGTCACACACATCTACTCTTCATGTTCATCATGTATATTAAGTTTCAAACCAATATCTGGAAAACTGTAGAAGTAGTTCGCTCCCCAAGATTCAACCGACCGACCGACTGCCCACCGCTGTGACTCCTATATATCCCCTCTCAAACTTTGTTTGCAGGGGTATAACAAAAGGCAAAATAGAAATGTGTATGTTAACGACACAAATACCCTCACTGTAAGTTATCAGCTAAAATAAGGCCATAAATCTGCCAAAAGTCAAAGGACAAAAACAGCGCGACGATATTCACAACTAGACTTCGTATTGATACTTCCTACCAAGTATTGTCAAAATCTGTTGAGAAGTTCAGGAAGAGTAGTCCTGACAATAAAGTGTACTGTTGAACGTATATACAAAAGTGTGACCTACATATGGATGGACGGACAAAGGTAACACCATATGCTCCCCATTTTCGGCAGTGGCATAAAAACACTATCTGCAGAAGATTTTTCTCTATATTTTATAATGGTACCCAGTAAACAGCTGAACCATTTCACATATATTCCACACACCTTGTTTAGTGAAGACAAGATTGGCCTTAAAGAATCCATCCCTGGGTGCGTCGGGTCCTATGTTGAGCACATTACTCACGAACAGGGTGACCTGCATCTTAGTCAGATGGAACATGTGTTCCACAATCATCTGATCCACCAGCTTCACAAAGTTACCGAGACGCCTGCAATGCAAGAAATGACATCTTTAATTACATGAACAACTGGGGTCCAGGGATCCAGCGTTTCAAAAATAATTTTGCAAAAGCATCTGTTCACCACCTTCCTAGATCATTTTGTACAATTTTTATTTATTTTACAGTGAAAACAAGCTACAATCAGGCCTTATAATTATAAGCAATGTAATAAAGTTGTTGTATAACCCAGACACTCCCAGCCTTGTAGTAATAGAAAGACAGATGCAATAAGTTCTCCTTTTTCCCAAAGGGCAATAGTCCACTGGAATGCACTGCCACCAGGAATTCTGAGATTACAATCTTAAAACTGTTCCAACATGCTGAAACTGGAGCATGTCTATCCTAAACATACAGCCTTATTAAACATTGTTTTTACCTAACATATTTGACTTTTATCTTATCTTTTACTTTACATTTACTCAACTAACTCTCTCATAACTAGACGCGTGCCCACTGATGTCCCCAGCAGGCTTTGGTATTATCTGGAGGTAGGTATATAGGTACAAAGCCGGGCAAATGTGCATTTAATTTTTTCCACGCTTTGCCGTAAGTGAATTCTGCATGGGTTGAGATCTGCAGAGATTGGCAATTGCAGTAAATGACATCTGCAGTGACTGATGTCTGCAGTATATGACACATGCAGTATATGACATCTGCAGTGACTGGCATCTACAGTATGACATCTGCAGTGATTGGCATCTGCAGTATATGACATCTGCAGTGACTGGCATCTGCAGTATATCACATCTGCAGTATATGACATCTGCAGTGACTGACATCTGCAGTATATGAAACATATATCAAACCTTGTTTCAATTACATTTTGAATTCATTAAATTTGTTTAAAACTCCCTAGACTCTCATTTTGAACCAATTTACCTTGTTCCATAAAATAAATTTAAATACTATTTAATATTTAAATGAATTCACATTTTATTACAATGCTCCATATTTGATATGCTATAGCGCATACTTTATATATTTCATGTTGAACACAGCAGCAACCTACCCTGTCTCACTGCGGGCCAGCCTGAGATTTTCTTCTCGTTTTTCTTGCTTGTGTTTCTGCATGTGGAGGGAATCCTTAGAACTGAAATTATATTAAAGTTTTATTACACATCTATTATTACTGTACACATTTGTTGCACATAAAACAGTCTAGGTTGAAATTCTATGCCTAAACATTAAATAACATAAAGAAATTACCAAATGTGTGAAAACAATAAGCATATATAGTTCTTTATATTTTTGTTTTTAATACTTTTTGTTTTTAATATAAATCATCCAATTTGTAGAAATGTGGAAAGCTATAGACTAGTTTGCAGAAACTGAAAAAAAACTATAGTCTAGTTTTGTAAAACTAAAGTCTAGTTTGTAGAAGAAAAAAGCTTGTAGAAAACTAGACAAAGATATTAATATAAATGCTAAGGTTGTTGTCCTAAGATTAAAATGTAAATGTTATGTTAAACAGTTTTTTTTTTTTACAAAATCAGAGTGCATGTACTCATGTACTAACAAGTATGTCTTTTTCTTCACTTGTTCCTCGCAGTAACGTAGCTTGTTGAATGATTCCTCTGCTGTAACATCCACCACCATCTTGCAATACCTAGGAAGAGAACAGTTTTATATATAATGTTTTTTATCCCCTGAAGGGAGAAATATAGTAATCGCGCCGTCTGTCTATTCGTTCGTCCTTCCTTCAGAAACAAATATGTCTCAGTCATAACTTTGGAAGAACTGTATGGATTCCCATGAAACTTCACACAATGAGAAGATGTGCCGGTGCAAAAATCATGTCAAGGTCACATACTGAGGTCAAAAAAGTCAACATTTTCGGGGGCATTTGTCACTTACTGAGGACATTTCTTGTTTACATATTGCATCTCAGAAAACACAAACCTCTAAAACATCTCCACATTACTTTTAACAATCTTTCTGTCTACTTGTACCATAAGGTCAATGCTTAACTTTATAGTGGGGGCTGGCGTGGCGCAGTCGGTAGCGCGGCGGATTTGTAACCGAAGGCCCCGGGTTCAATCCTCCGTGGTGCCAATGAGTTCCGTCGGTGTGTTCTTGGGCAAGACACTTTTCCTTAGCCTCATCCGTCGGATGGGGACGTAAACCGGGCGGTCCTGGTTATCGGTCTATCCTCCGAGCACGTTAAAGAACCATAGGAATCTATTCGATAATAAGAGTAGGGAAGGTTCCCGGATTCCTATGTATCCTCCCCTTCTCAGTGGGGCGGCTCTAAATAACCTATACTGTGTTGATGAGCCATTAAACAACATTCAATTAACTTTATAGTGTTGCCAAGCTTGAATACCATGCCACTGAATGCATAACATAATAACCCTTCCAGTCACATTATACTGACACAGAGCTACCTGGACTAGTACTACCCTTGTTATGCTGAACGTCAAACAAACGAGCTACTAGTACAATTTTTATAAAGTATTTTGTGTGCCCCAGACGGGGATCTAACCCACAACCTCCCGCATGTGAGGCAGATGCTGTAACTCTAAGGCAATGCCGTGGTTCATAACTTACTATCTATGAGGACAGTGTTGGGTGTCAATATGTTACCATACCATCCCTTATTTATTTGTGAATATTTTTCTTCTAAGTATATATTTTTACTTAATTTTCATAACAATTTGACCAGTTTGTTTATAAAATCTTATTATGAATAATTTTGAATAATTCATGGAATGAGTATTACGTGAAGAATTTCTCGAGTATTTTTTCTGCCTGTATGTTCTTGTAGTTGATGTTGTTCTCCAGGTCTGACAACTGGTACATCTTACTGAAAAAATAAATAAAGACTCATTATCAAGTTGCCAAACAATATCAAAATTTATTACATTCCTATGGGTGAAAGATCAGGATTTTTCAGTGAAGATAAGTCATAATCGCTAAATATTAATAACTCCTAACACAAAAATAACTGTGACACAGAGTCATGAGTTCAATAAAGTGTTGTTGACGTCCAACAAAGGGACATAATTCTGTAACAAATTAGGCAATCAACCATGGGTGATATAGAGGGACATAAGTCATCAGTTGTTATGAGTATATAAAGTTTAGGAATAACCCATTCTTCATAACTGTTTGAGAAATGCTAGTAATAAAAGTGTTACGCGACAGGATGGGACGCAACGGGACAAAAATGTGTTATGCGACTCGATATTACAGATAACGTGCTTCCTATATAGACCCCACTTCTCCTTGTGAAAACAAGGGTTCAAAAAGTGGCAACTCCATTTTTAAAGATGAATGAAATAATAGAGGTATGCTCTGTGATATATCAATATGAACAAATGAGAAAGAAGACATTTTAAAATAATTTTAAAATAATAAATAAGGGGGTGATGTTAAAAACTAAACCCTACTTACTCAACATCAAACGGCAGAAACGTCACTGTTATGAGTTCTTTCAGCAACCTGTAACAAAAGAAAAGCTTGCAATTTGTAACTATTAGATGTTGAAACTTACGTTTATATGATATAATAAACAAATAATATAATATAATATTCCAGTAAGTGTTTTAAAACATAAAGTAAGTTTTGATTAATGATAATATGGTAGTTCGTTTGTTTGAATCGTGTTTTACATCATTTTTAGCACATGTTAGGCCATATATGGTTGATTTTTTTTGTGGTAGAGGCAGACCATCCCATATTTTCCCTGGGTAGAACCAGTACTGTATACCTCCCGGCCCCTGCATCCGTAGAATATGGCAGACATGTCCAACTTTTGTCCTGAGCTGTCTTTGGTAAACCAATCTCTAGATATGGTAAACAATGTAGAAATAAATATATATTTTCAACTTATTTTAATTACAATGAGACCGATGACATCATAGAAAGAAACATAAGTTGATCCCCATTTGTGCTGGGTTTACCTGAGGACCTGTAACAAAGCTGCCCCAAATGCTGGTACTGCCTGTAACATGGTGGAGGAGATAATCTGTTGTTTACGCAGGTAGTCGAGGTAAAGCTTGTTGGCTCGCCACCTACAATATAAGGTTTAATTGATTTATACATATTTATATCCAAAACTACAATGAACATTTTATTATATAACCTCTATATCATATAGAGAGGGTTCAGTTCAACACTGTTGTATCTTATTTACATTCAGTTAATATTCAGATGTCAATGCATTGATCCCAGACAGGACATATACAATGTGCATTATAAGACCTCAATGTCACACAGCATTTATACAATATTCATTATATAAATACATCATGAGTCGTACTGCTATCCTGCCCAATACAACTATGAGTTGGTTGATCTGCTTCATGCATAGCTTTTGAGAAACAGACTTTAATACAATAATAAATGTCACCAGTAAGTAGCAAATGTCCTCAAAAGGTTTTCTTATAGTAATTCCTACATTGCCGAAATGCTAGTGGGTTAATGGTAAAACACAATGTTAAATAGAATGTAGAGTGAAGTATATGCACACCACATATTTCATGTAGTTTGATGAAATTCACATTTTGATGCATTTGATCTTTGACCTCTAACAGTGACCTTGACCTTTGAGATACATACATGATTCTTGTGCATCTACTAACATGCATCCTCACTGTGCTTAATGTTTGTGTCAATTTTTATGAATTCCCTTTAGTACTTTTAAAGTTATGGCTCAGACACACATTTGACTCACTGATCTTTGACCTCTAAGTGACATTAACATTTGAGGTAAGGACCTGATTCTTGAGTGTAACACACATTCCCATTGTGATTAACACTTGTATGAAGTTTCATGAAACTCCCTTCAATACTGTTAAAGTTATGACTGGGACACACATTTGACTCATTTACTGTTGACCTCCAAGTGTGACCTTGACCTCTGAGGTGTTGACCTGATTTTTGCACACAACACAGTCTCACTATGATGTGATTAAAACTATATAATTGTGAAGTTTCGTGAAATTCTTTTTAGTAGACTGAGACACAAATTTTACTAATTTGACCTATGACCTCCAAGTGTGACCTTTGAGGTACAAACCAGATTCCTGTGCATGACACACCCTCTCATTGTGATTAACAGGTGTGTGAAGTTTCATGAAATTCCCTTCAATACTTTCGAAGTTATGGCCTATACATGCATTTGACCTTTGACCTCAGTGAGACCTTGACCTTCAAGGTACATACCTGATTTTTGTGCAAGATAAACCTTCTCATAGTGATCAAGATTTGTGTGAAATTTCATAAAATTCTCTTTCATATTTTCAAGGTTATGCCAGAAACATAATTGTTTTGGATGGACGGGTCTATGACTGATAATATCTCATGACTGGTACCCGAGTTCCTCTCCTAACTATGACTGATAATATCTCATGACTGGTACCAGTGTTCCTCTCCTAACTATCACTGATAATATATCATATGACTGGTACCAGTGTTCCTTTCCTATCTATGAGTGTTGATGTCTCATATGACTGATACCAGTGTTCCTCTCCTAACTATGACTGATATCTCATATGACTGGTACCAGTGTTTCTCTTCTATCTATGATTGTTGATGTCTCATATGACTGGTACCAGTGTTCCTCTCCTATCTATGACTGATAATACCTCATATGACTGGTACCAGTGTTCCTCTCCTAACTATGACTGATAATATAGCATGACTGATACCAGTTTCTCTCCTAACTATGACTGATAATATCTCATGACTAGTACCAATGTTCCTCTCCTATCTATGCCTGATAATATCTCATATGACTGGTACCAGTGTTCCTTTCCTATCTATGACTGATAATATCTCATGACTGATACCAGTGTTCCTCTCCTAACTATGACTGGTAATACCTCATATGACTGGTACCAGTGTTCCTCTCCTAGCTATGACTGATAATAGCCCATATGATTGGTACCAGTGTTCCTCTCCTAACTATGACTGGTAATACCTCATATGACTGGTACCAGTGTTCCTCTCCTAGCTATGACTGATAATAGCCCATATGACTGGTACCAGTGTTCCTCTCCTATGACTGATAATATCTAATGACTGATACCAGTGTTTCTCTCCTAACTATGACTAAAATATCTCATGACTGGTACCAGTGTTTCTCTCCTAACTATGACTGAATATCTCATATGACTGGTACCAGCATTCCTCTCCTATGATCGATAATATTTTATATGACTGGTACCAGTGTTCCTCTCCTATCTATGATTGTTAATGTCTCATATGACTGGTACCATTTTTCCTCTCCTATGACCGATAATATCTCTTATGACTGGTACCAGTAAAAAATAATAATCTAATCTATAATACCATAAAGATCTTAACATTTAACCCATTGATAGAGCTCCAGTCGATAAATGTCTCAAACACAATATTTTACACATCAAGGTGAAAATCTAGCTCAAGACCAGTTGTTTAATGATAAAGATGTTAAAAATTAGCTCATGATCTGCATTTGAGGTCAATATCTTTGCCATGAAATAGAAATGAATGAAATAGAAATGAATGAAACGGTTTATGCCCAATTAAATTCATAAAGAGCTTATATTACATCCAATTGCCTCTCTGCCTCATGCATTGTTCCTTGTATAACTTTGTCCAGCTGTGCTCCTATATGTTATTATACAGGTTTGCATGTCACACTCGGCTAAGAAAACACTTACTAAAGTAGTATAAAGAGTGTTCATAACACCAGATACAGAAACGTAAACAAAATTACAGTCAAGGTTAAAATCTAGTCAAAACCACTTTTCTATGACATAGATACTAAAATCAAGCTCATATCCTGAATCTTAGGTCGAAATCTATGCCATGCAACAGAAATGAATGAGCTAGTTTATGACTGTCCAAAAATATGCACAAAACGGGAAGCTTTATTATGGAACGAACCATTTTAATCCTTTGTGGAACAAACCATTTCAACTTTTTGTGGAACGAACCATTTTAGTTTGTTTGTGGAACAAACCATTTCAACTTTTTGTGGAACGAACCATTTTAGTTTGTTTGTGGAATGAACCATTTTCATTCTGGGGAGATCAACAATATTAACAGGACACCAGACAACATATCATATTATAACAAGGAAGGTTTTAAGCAAGATTAAAAAAGCTGCCGATTAAGTAAATAAACATGACTGTGAACTGACAGGAATGCAAACAATTGTTTGTATAATTAGTGAAAATCTGAGAGTTATCAAGCTGAAATTGTTGCTGCTGAAATAAGTGTTGCTGCTGAAATAAGTGTTGCTGTTTATGTCAAAAGCAGTAACTACACAATGGATGCCAAAAGTGTTTATTGCGAAACTTGGCCAAGGTCTTATTGATATAATCCTTCAAACAAGAGGCCCAAGAGGGCCTGTGAACGCTCTACTGGCTGTTATACCATTGATGAATAGAGTCGTACTACAATTTATGGCTTTCTTAAATTTTTTATGAAAAAAAACAGTATAAAATATTGGCTTTAACAAAGAACAGTACACACAATGCTAAGTATATTAATTTATTTTAACACTTATCTAAAGATAAACAAAAATGAACATCTGTAACATAATATCAGTTAACAGTATCAGAATTAATGCTACATGACTACATGCTTATTAATCAAGTAGAAATGGGTTTTACAGTACACCATCAGATAATGTCACATAAATGGCATTGACAGAAAATGACATTGCAAATCTACCCTTCATATATTGAAATTTATAATTTTGTTGTAAATACTACATTGATGTTAGAAGCATGTTTTTGTCCTATCACTCATTAGTTAAACTGAACTGAATTGTGATCACAAGAAAGGTTATATGACAAAAACAGGGATGAACATGCCATGCTCATCCTCCATTTACATCGAGATAAAATATGGAGAATCGGCCTGGAATCACCTAACCAGTACAACTGCAGACTTGCTGAAAATTCTAGAGACTCCATTTACGATGGAGCCATGTTCGCATGCAGGGTCATGATGAAAACCTTTAATGAGCATGACAAAAATTACAATGAAAATGAAGTGAGCTTCTAGCCCTCTGCCTTTTGCAGTCTTCCTGTTTTACACTTTTCATGAGGAAATGATGAATTGAATTGGGTTTTAAGGTGCACAAAACACATGAAAGGTTATATGGCGCCTAATGCACAAAACACATGAAAGGTTATATGGCGCCTAACAGGCATGAACATGCCAGGGTCATCCTCCATGTACATCGAGATAAAATATGGAAAATGGGCCTAGAACCTTCTCACCCTGAACTGTAGAGTTGCTGCAAATTCTATCGTAGAAACTCTATTTATGCTGGAGCCATGTTTATTTTACTGCCACTGCTCTTTTGATGTGAGCGAGATGGCACCTGAAACAATGCATGGATCATGATGAAGGAAATGATGAATATTCAGACGTATTTTTTCATGATGCGCAACAGTTTTCTATATGACAAAGCTGTTCAAGTAAAAAGGCACAAGTGAAACACTGCGTTGATATTTTTGTGACTCTTCGAAATGTACCCAAAAGAATGCAAATATATTATTAAGGACATACAGTTGTAGTTTTCTTCTGTGCTTTGCCAAAAAATAATGCAAGAAACATTATGGATTCAGATAGTAAATAATATTAAAAATTGTGCTATCCATTATGTTCTGTGCTTTGGCAAAACAAAATGAAAAAAAAATTGAGAATCAGTATGAAAAATAACACAGGCATGAATATTGCTTTAGACATGCACAACTTCATTTTGAAAAAATAAATATGATGAAACAAAAATAAACGAATAACCAGTCAGTATTATAAATGACACGATGACCATGTTTTTATTCAAGTGTACATGGATTGAACTGAATTGAAATGAATTGGGTTTTAAGGTGCAGCAACACATGAAAGGTTATATGGCGCCTAATATGAATGAACGTGCCAGGCTCATTCTCAATTTACATCAAGGTAAAATATGTAGATGGGCCTAGAACTTTATTACCTTCAGAACTGCAGAGTTGCTGCAGATTCTATAGTACATACTCCATTTATGATGGACCCACATTTTCAGATTTGCATAATACGCAGCGTCATCATAAGCGCTGTTATGATAAAGACGTCGAATGAGCATGATAACAAATGAATGGGGTGGGCAACCACACCTGGGGATTATTGAAGTGTACATAAAATAAGACTATTTCTGAGATTTCATCGATTTGAACTGTTCCATTTTTATGTAAACTGTTAGTTCTTTTTGTCTATATCACAAACAATGAATTGATGATAAAAACTGTAATTGCATGTATATATATATTTCTATTTCTATACTTTTCAGATCATCTTTGTAGAAGTGGTTAAAAGTTCCTTTTCATTTGTTGGATGTCCAGTAATCATGTCCAGTTCTCTATAGCTTTGGTTGACGTTATTTCTGTAAGCGTTTATGGCACAGAATAAGTTTTGCGATCCTGGAATGGTCACACTTGGAATATATATGCACTTTCAATTATGACACTTCTTCACTTATACTGGAACACAACACTAGATGTTTCCTTCCATGACGAGGTTGGGTTATATATGGTCTTCAACGATATGAATTCAGTTGTGTTTGCAGATTGACTTTTTTAATATGGAAATGCTGGTGGATAGTCTGTTGCAATTTGGAATAAATCCTTTCGTATAAATCTTGTTGAACAATACATGAAAGCAATAGGTATTACAGCATAATTGTTCTTGTGCAACTTTGGAAGCTTAATTATCACGCTTGAAATTGTATGCGCTACCGATGATGCTTCAGTAATTCTGGAACAAAACATTAATATGTCCTTGCATAGCTTTGAGTATATTCTATCTTCATGTGTAAACAATTACCACAGTTCTGAAACTAAATGAAGTCAATGTATTCTGTTTGTGGATAGACTTCTTAAATGTTTACATCCTGATATTGCGTGTTGCAGTTGACGATATGTGTGATCATTATATGTTCGTCAAGAACCAATGTTGACTTTGGCAAAGCTGTTCTTGTTGAGGAATGTCATGTAAAATCAAAGCTGTTATTTCCGAGCTTTTATGCTGAGAAATGTAATGTAACGTCACAGTTGTTATGTCGAAACTGTTATCTGTTATCTGGCTGCTGACAGTTTCAAGTCGATAACCGACTCCACCACTATTTGTGTTGCGCACTGTCCTTTTCACTGTATATTTAATTTGCTCTTTGTAGTACAGTGCGAATGTACGATGTCATTGTGTTTGGGTGCTGTGGTTTCTATAGGACCTTTTTTCTCGTTTTCATTTAATGGTTAAGCTGTTCTCTCAAAGAAAGCTTAAGTGACAAAGATGTTGTAAAACTATGTTCTTTTTTGACTGTCGTTACCATCTAAAATGATATAATATTACCATTGCTTTAATGTTTGGTAATGTGAAGAATCCTTTTCTATTAAAAGTGCATGGCATTGTAATCAAGTGTTCATAGACCAGGTGCTTGAAATCTGACCATATCGCTATCTTCATATTACAGTCTTTCACGCCATCTTCGCCAAACTTGGTGTCATTATACAGGAAAATGATAATACAAGTAAAGCTAAGATCTGAACAAGTTAACAAATAATACTAATAATACTACCTAGTATACAAAGTATGTTATTGATGTAATTAATCATGTTTTATCGTTATATTAATCATAAAACTTTGGTAACAGCTGATGTATTTAAAGTGACACAAGATAATCTTGACTTGTGTTTAATTGAATTGAATTAGGGTTTTAAGGCGCACCAACACATGAAAAGGCTATATGGCACCTAAAAGGCATGAACATGCCAGGCTCATATTCCATGTACATCGCGATAAAATATGGAAAATGGGCCTAGAACGTTCTCACCGTGAACTGCAGAGTTGCTGCAAATTCTATCGTAGAAACTCCATTTACGCTGGAGCCACGTTATTGTTTTTTTGCCACTGCTCTTTTTTTAAAGTCACAGATTTATTTAAACTGTTCTACATAATTTGCATATTTACGAATCGTGACCACGTATTAATAGAAAAGTTCAAAACAGTCTTATTTGGCATATTATTAATTGCTGATGATATTGCTCTGATAATATATAATTTAACCCTAGGCTACAGTAGAATATGTAAGATAAAACTAGAACTATCACTGAAGGTGATGAATACCCTCGCTTAAACAAAGTCAAAGGGTCATAATTTGTTAATTAACAATGGGTGATATAGAGGGACATAAGGTCATCAGTTGTTGTGTGTATATGAAGTTTGGGAACAACCGATTCAAAACTGTTTGAGAAATGGTAGTTATGGGAGGCGACATGAAAGGACGGACACGACAAAAATGTGTTACATGATGTGACGTTATGGACAACGTGATTACAATTTATCCCCCATTTCACTTTATGAAAGCAGGGCTATAATGAAGGACACGACAAAAACGAGTTACATGAAGCGTCTTTACAGATAATATGATTCAATATAGCCCCCACTTCACTTTGTGAAAGCAGAGTATAATTAAATTCTGCCTTGTTTTTTTTTTACATCTTATTTAAATATATGCATACAAATTTTAAGTTAAAATCATGACTAATATCGAACGGGGGTTTATTTAAAATTTGTAATAAATTGAATTGAATTGGGTTTTAACGGCGCACCAACACAAGAAAGGTAAGATGGCGCCAAACAGGGATGAACATGGCAGGCTCATTTTCCATTTACATCCACAATGGGCCTAGAACCTTCTAAATTGCAGATTTGCTCCAAATTCTATTGTAGGCACTCCATTTATGCTGGAGCCACGTTTCCGCATTTGCATATGTGGTGTCATGAAGAAAACTTTGAATGAGCATGATAAAAAATGACAAAATGAACATGAAGGTGAGGTTCTACCACTTTGCTTCTAGCAGGATTTGCTGTGGTTGTATTATACTCCGGCAACCACACGGGGAGCATATTAATGATTATTGATGATATAGTGGAAATGACAGATTTAATCTTATGACACAATATGTAAAAAAAATAGGAAGTCATATTTTTACCTTTTGTTGTACAGTTAAAAAAAAGTATAATACACTGATGATCTTTATAACAATAACCTTCATTTCTAGCATCAGAAACATCCAATTATGCAGGATACAGTTTAAAGTGGAATGTGTCCATGGGACGTAAATGCCCCCATTAAATACAATCCGCACAAATCTTAAGAAAAAGGGGCCTTAACTTTGCTAACACAATGTTGATTTTGTTGGTGAAGTGATATGCACGTCTTGATGGATAAGCACCCGTAAAGTTTTGAAACAATCGGTTGAAAACTGTGAAAAGAGATAAACACACAAAATGTTCAGGACGAACAGATGGATGGACATGTCTAATACTATATGCATCCTCACCATTTGGTGGTGGTCGCATAAAAAATATATATGAATAACAAACTGTAATAATTAAAACAAAATCTTCTTAATACACAAAAGTTCATAATAACAAATGCATTGATGTGGTCAGTTAGCAATTAAAGTGCAGTAAAAACCTGTGTTCAGAGACCAAGTTTATGAAGAGATCTGTCAATAGAAGAGTAATATTATTAACATAGGTGGTCTTTTAATACAGTAGTGTTGTAATTTAAAACAATACATTGGGGAATGAAATGGTGATCAATATAGTGCAGTAGGAGGTCTCTTAATAGGTCTCCTTACCAAGTTTGATTACATATATACTGAAAAGTGGCGATCAACCCATTTCCGACATAAACCGCCTTATTCCTACTGACTGCAGTAAGCAGTAAGTAGGAATAATTTTACACATGTGGGTTGAAGAATAGAGTACTACTACATCAAACTGATATTGTTGTTTTTTAAAATCATAAGCTGTTTATTGTCAATTTTCTAGATACAATCTGTGATGAATGAGTCTTTAATGAGCTATTGCAGAATAAACTAAGGCATGATCTGACCAAACACACTCTATCACTTCATTTTTGATGGATTCAATGTTTGAGTAAACATGATCAATAAGCGATCCTGAATCATGAGTCGCTTTCTGAACAACTTGCTTGCAATGAAATTGTTCTTCAATGAAGGCACTGACTGTATGTTCTTGTAAGATATCAGAATTGAAGTCACCTTGAATTACAAATTCTGTATTGTATGTGACTGGTGACACAAACTCGAGTAAGTGTTTTTTCAAGGAACTTATTGAACATGAAGGAGACCTGTACAATGTAACAACAATTACTCTTCTCATGTCAAACAAAAGTTCTGTCAGAACAATTTCAAAATCTTGTTGAATGAGTGTTTTGTTTTGAACAACAGGGATACCTTCTTTAAAATACAATGCAATACCCCGGTGAGGTCTTGTGTTCCCACTTTGGTAACCGTCTGCTCTGAATAGCTGATATCCTGGTACATTCAAAGTATGCATTTCATCTTCAGCAGTAAGCCATGTTTCAACAAGACAAATCATGTTTGCATCTTGAACATTTGGTTCCTGGAAAATGTCATCTTTATGACTTTTCAAAGATCGAGTATTCAAAAACACAAGTTTTGCCAGAGTGTCTTGAATTTGATATAGTGGAATATAACACAAAGCAAGAACTTGTTCATTTCGTAACCTAGTCAATTCTTGTTTGACTTTTTCAGACACTGATATCTTTGTTTCATTTAGATTCAAAATATTGAGACCCTGTAGTGTTTTTGCTCTGCTAATGGCAACGTAGTGTGCATGAGAAAAGATTCGTGTACCAGACTGTACAGTGTTCTCCCCAGAAATGTTTGAAGGCATGTCGATTATATCTCAGAAAATATGGTTTAGGGTGTATCAGTGTACCCAACCCCTATATTTTAAGGTATTTTGTCAAAAAGACACCGGATTTATGAAAGAAATAGGCTAGAGATACTAAATATTGTGGTATTAACTTATTCAAGATAAAAATAAATGAATTAATAATAACTGTATTACATGTCCTCCACAATTAAGGCATGTTGCAAAAGCATTTTGGCTGCGAAGGCATGTTAAATGCGACATGCCTTAATGGCCTGGGGAGAACACTGAGACATGTCAATAACAACTTCATTTAAAGTGTCACCCTGTGATTTATGTATGGTTTTGGCTGCAGATTGGCGAAGTGGGAATTGAATCCTCAGAAATGTCTTTCTGAAGTAAACGAAGTTTCTTTTGATATCAAAAATGGGTGTCCAAGAAGGATCAATACCAGTATGATATAAATGTCTGTATTTAGCACGCCATTCAGAACCTACGTTTTGGTCATAGAATTTTACCCAAACAATACTTGGTCTATTTGTATTTTGTTGTTTGCTTTCTATGAATTTAATACAACAACTTGAACCATTGGCTAATCCATCATTAACATCAACATTTGCACATAGATCATACGTCATTCCAACAGCTATACCTAGTTTTTTTTGCAAACCAGCCGTTTTTGAGGCATCATTTGGCAACCTAGAAATCAGTTGCTCTTTTACAGATTTAGTATCATCTCCTATTACAGTATCCAAAGCTGTTGTGACAGTTTTTATACTAGGTGATAATTGGAATGCTTCCTTGTTAAATGAATCCACGCTGGCATTTGTGCTGAAAAGGTGAATAGCATTCTTTGGATAATTTGGATTTGTTGTTTTTATTTCACGCTTTTTAAGAACTTCTATATCGCTTTGTTGATGCTTTCCTTCACGTAATCTATTCAAAATCTCTGCAAATTCCTTGTCATCTTTTTGTCTCATGATTTCGACAAGTTCATGCATTGCAAATAATTCCTTCCACAAATTTGTTGCAAGAGGACCAAAGTTGTTTTTTAAGTTTTCAAAAATCCATCCATCCATAACAGGCTTCAATTGAAACAAGTCGCCAATCAGAATCATGTGAACACCGCCAAAAAATAAAGTTGAACCTTTAATTTGTTGAAGCCTGTGATTGATTAGCATCAGCATGTTGTGTCCAACCATTGAAACTTCGTCAATCATTACAACAGCGAGATCTCTGTATATGGTTCGCAAGGTGTTAAGTGTGTCACTATCTAATGGTTTGATGCAGTAGCCTTGACTAGCAGGGATACGAAATGCTGAGTGGATAGTCATGCCACTTATGTGAAAAGCAGCTTTTCCAGTAGGTGCACACAAAAGTACTTTGCATACATCAGGATTGTCACCTGCCGAAGTAGACAAATGTCGCAACAATGCTTCATGTAAAGCCGAGACAACTACTGATTTTCCAACACCTGCACCACCAGATAGAAATACATGCAAAGGCTCCAGGTTTTGTTTGACACTTTGCAGAACATGCTGGAAGAACTCGTGTTGCTTTCTATTTAGCGAATGTACAAGAGATCTATAATTTGCATCAGACATTCTTTTTGTATTAACAGTAATATTTACCAGTACTACTGAACTACCAATATCATTTCCTAAGTCATACTGACGTTGTACTTCCGGACGATCTGGATCAAAATAAACAAACTGCTCACTTGCCACTGAACCCGTCTGCACATCATCTGATTCTCTTTGCTCATTGCTTGGTGCTATTTCATCGAAGTTCAAGTCATCAGCAGCCCTTTTCATTGCCTCATTTAACTGATCAGCATTTTTCTCATATTCTTTGACTTTAAAGTCTATGAAATTCTTCAAAGCAAAGTAATGATCTTCATAAGAACTATGTGCACCTAAAACATCTTCACTCTCATTACGCCATGGATGAAATAATAACAGTTTTTCTCTGTAATAGTTTTCTGGATCCACTTTTAGTGAATAACGAACATAACGTAATACTTTTGGGTTTTTTCTGGATTTAATTCTGATGCCACTTTTCAACGTGATTTGTATTCCTTCCTCAACTAACATGTCTGGATGAATTTCTTCAGGCTCATTTCTTTCATCATCATTATGCTCATTTTCTTCATGAAACATGTCATCAGATGCTGGATATATGATTTCAAGTTGCGATACATAATCAGCAAGACACCAATGTTCAAGTTGCTTTGGCCTTTTTGAATACCTTTTAATTATATTGTCTGCTTCGATTTCTGTTGAATTTTCAGCCATTTTTTCCAACGCTTCCCTTGATTTCAAAAGGAATGTACGTTTGTCAGGTGGTGAAGTGTTTATGAATACTACATCTCTTGTAGCTTTGGTCATTGGAAGTTGTAAAACAAGGTAGCATGCTTCCTGTGCACTAATTTCAACACTATTCAAAAATTTGTTACCAATATGTCTTACTTGCTTCTTTAAATCCATATTTCCTTTTCTTGCTTCTTTACATGCTTCATTCATAAGGATGCTCATTCCTCTTTGGGCTTTACTGATGTATGATACTATGTATACAGCACATCCATACGGATCCAAAACAAACTGAAGATCATGATTGGCTCCCCAAGCTCTCAGAATGGGTTTCATGTAGGCATTTATTCTCACCTCAGCAACATTCCTTTTCAAAAACACTTTGGGTCCATCTAATGAGCTTTGAACAGCTTTAAGATAATCTTCGTCATCTGTGTTCAGTTGTTTTAAGAATTGCTCAAACGATAAATCACATTCTTTTATCTCATTCAACTTTTGTTGGATTGAAACAAACAGTTCTTTGTACTTTTTGGTGTCAGCTTGATCTGCAATAAGTGGTTCCAGAATAACTGTTTTTTTCATTGGTGGAATTGGAAATCCAAATCTACAAACTGCTTTTTCCTTTTTTCTGCATGATCGTGAATGTTTGTGTACTTGAAAGTCAACAAGTGGGTCATCAATGTTTGAACACGAAACATACTGATCAATGAATGATACCACTTCTTCATCTGTGTGTGTTTCATATTGTGGAGCATCTTCAATCCAGAGAAGCATGTGAATATGTGGAGACCCTCTCTGTTGGAATTCAACACGGTAAAAGTAATCTTTGACTTTTCCCAAAGGTTCATGATTGCTTTTAAGTACAGTTCCTATGAACTCCTGTACACGGTGGTCAAAGTATCTAACACATGTCACTGGATCAGTTTGAACGAGCTTGGTTTTGTCAGCCCATGTCATTTTCGCAACATCGTCATCATTAAGAGTTTTACCGCTATTAAGTTTTGCTAAAATCTTCAGCAAATCAACCCATCGTGTATCTGCAGAGGACAACGAAGTAAACCATGTAGGCAAACCTAATTGGCGTATCATAGCAAAAACATCTTTCTTCCGAGCTTCCAAGTATGGTGGCGAACTCCTCAAAGTTCGAAAAATATAAAAGCCTTCATCAAGATTTACTAAGTTTTCCCGACATTCTGGGCTTAAAACCTGGGATACCGTAAGTTTTTTGCCTTCTGTTTTACATCTTCTTAAAGCTAGATGCACTTTGTCTGAAACTTGTTTCAGTTGCAGTTTTTTCATTTTGAAGAAAACATTTGGAACATTTGATGCCACCCTTCTGTCAACATGGCGAAGTTCCATTTTGCATATGTCACTATAATGAACAGGAACAGATCTGTCTTCATTTTCAGGTCTCTTTTGACCACAAAATATTGATGGAAATGATAAATACTCAGCACTGGTATCTTGATATAAACTTATGGGTATTTGTCCTTCGCCAGGTGCAAATGTGTAAATAGTGTCAGTCGTTGGATCAGCCGAGTCAATAATTGTATCACTATTACCAACAACTTTTTCATTTTCATCAATTTCACTAAAATGATCAGATTCATAGTCATTTTCGTTTTTGCTCGTTATGTTTTCTGTTTTTTCAGTAACATCATCTGTAGGAGGGAATTCGCTCATATTAGTTCTTCCAAAAAACTCTTGCACTGTTTCTGAGCAATTTTCAGTTGTGTTTTGCAACCAGTTTTCATCAATATGGATACCAGAATTTTTGTACAAGTCACTATGGTTCATCAACCAATGAAGAGCACTGATAACTTGCAATGGACGTACGTTTTCAGTAAAGTCACACTTTTTGTATGAAAGTTTCTTTTTTAGCCTCACTGGCACTGTTACTTGTGTATCAAAAGCCCTAGGTAAACTTTCAATGACAGGCTGGATATCAACTGGCACATTAACAACATTTCCTTTCACAGATAGCTGCCCTCCTCTAGGAAGTTCTCTAATTTGCATGAATGGAATTCTTAATGCAACAAGCCTCTCTTCTAACTGATGTAACTCAAGTTCTTTAGGCTTAATTGGAAACATGTTTTTGTTGGCAACTGAAAGACTTGGGGTTTTATTTTTCTTTAAGGTATTAGAACAAGTTTTACATATCCACTCTTTATTATCCACAGATAAGTATTTCGTGAAATGCTGCTTTACCAATGATGGATCAAGAATGTAAGCGACTGTGCTTGCAGACTCTACAGAATGTTTAAACCATGTCTGGTGACAACAGGTGCAGACATAAACAGGTCCAGTTGAAATTGTTTGTTTAAATTTCGAAATACATTCATTTAGTTCAGAACCATATTTTCTTGCTTCTCGCAAGTTCTTTTCCTTGGCTTGAAAATCTGCTTTTTTTCGCTTTTCTCGTAAAGACAGATTCTTTCTGGATTTTTCCTGTATCCTAATAGATATAAAAGACCTAGACAGACGTTTTTTCTCACTTTCAATAGCTTTATAGTATGCATTATTTCGTTTCTTTTGTTTCGATTTCAGTTCAAGTTTACCTTCATGATGTCTTATTACAGGATCTTCACGCAATATTCGTCTCTTCATTTTTTCTGCTGACTTAACAATAGGATCTTGTCTGACTTTCCGTCTACTGTCTAGGTCTCGATTCTTTTCTTTTGCTCTTATTAAAGGATCTTGTCTGACTTTCCGTCTACTGTCTAGGTCTCGATTCTTTTCTTTTGCTCTTATTAAAGGATCTTGACGTACTTCCTGTCTCTTCGTTTTTTCTGCTGACTTAACAATAGGATCTTGTCTGACTTTCCGTCTACTGTCTAGGTCTCGATTCTTTTCTTTTGCTCTTATTAAAGGATCTTGTCTGACTTTCCGTCTCTTCGTTTTTTCTGCCGACTTAACAATAGGATCTTGTCTGACTTTCCGTCTACTGTCTAGGTCTCGATTCTTTTCTTTGGCTCTTATTAAAGGATCTTGTCTGACTTTCCGTCTACTGTCTAGGTCTCGATTCTTTTCTTTTGCTCTTATTAAAGGATCTTGTCTGACTTTCCGTCTACTGTCTAGGTCTCGATTCTTTTCTTTTGCTCTTATTAAAGGATCTTGTCTGACTTTCCATCTCTTTGTTTTTTCTGCTGACTTAACAATAGGATCTTGTCTGACTTTCCGTCTACTGTCTAGGTCTTGATTCTTTTCTTTTGCTCTTATTAAAGGATCTTGTCTGACTTTCCATCTCTTTGTTTTTTCTGCTGACTTAACAATAGGATCTTGTCTGACTTTCCGTCTACTCTCTAGGTCTCGATTCTTTTCTTTTGCTCTTATTAAAGGATCTTGACGTAGTTTCTGTCTCTTCATTTTTTCTGACGACTTTACAGTACGATCTTGCCTGGCTTTGCGTTTACTTTGTAGCTCGAGATTTTTTTCTTTTGCTCTAATTAAAGGATCTTGTCTTCGTTTTCTCATGTAGGTTTTCATGTAAGAGCTTTTGTCTTTGCTTGAATGCCTGTCAATATCAGAAGCATGTTTTCTTAAGGCCTTAGTTTCTTGGTCTTGGAAGTAATTTTCTAAGAGATTTGTTTGATCTGCAGATACAGTTGGCATCATAAAGTCGTAAGCAAATGACTTTTTCAGATCAATTGGTATAACATCAAACTGTGAAGAGAAATCAATATTCAGACTAGAATAAAAGGCATACATATAAGTTACCAAATCATCAATAATTTCAAAACCTATTAATATAGAGGAGCCATCTGGAGAAGACAGAGCATTTTGTCCATGGGAATGTGAATCAAAGAAGTAGAAAAGTCCGTTGTTATAGAAGACAGCTGAACATACTGCACCAACAATTACCAAACTGCAGGAATTCTCATTTAACACAGTCTGAATAGCAACATGCAGCGTAGGTAAACTTACACTATTAATGCAACCTATGAGACTTCCACTGACAATGTTTCCTTTCTGGACTGTTATCTCTTCGGAGTGAAATTCTACCGTCTCTGGCAAGTCATCAAAGCACAAAAGATGGCTTCTAAATTTGTCATTAGCAATTAAATTTTGAACAATTTTTCTATAAAGACAATCACCAAATGAAAGGATAGTGTCCAATTCTATGGAATTATTGACTTCTGAATAACGTGAAAACAAGATTGCAGAGAGTGCATTTGCAACACACTGACTACCCCGTGAAATTTCACAAAAACGATCATCACCTTGATGGAAAGAGCCATAAAGCATTACTTTAGCTCCAAATGGTAAATTGTTTCTTTCTTTCTGACTGCATGACTGCTGGTTTAATTTATGTTCTGTCGGATAAGACGAAGGCACATTTTCTGTAAAAGATTCAACCACAGGTGCAGGCACATACTCCTCCACAGCTGTAGAATTTTTTGGCAATCTCTTTGCTGGTTCGTTGAGTGTAGCAGTATAAAAGAACTTCTCTGAAGGATCAGTGTGTACTTCATTGTCTTCATCAGACTTTTCAGACACAATTTCAGAATGCATATCAACCACAGTCTTAATATCAATCTCAGTATCAATCAAAGTTCCAGTCACAGTATCAATAACAGTATCAGGCACAGATGGATACATGGGCTGGGCAAAGCCACCATCTGAGAGTTCAATGACGCCCATTTTCAGTGACACAGATGTCCCTTCATCTAGTACAGCCAAAGATGAAGGGTAAGGGTGGGCTAGTCCCCCATCTGATGGTTCAGTGACAGCCATACTTACCTCTTCCAACTGTTCCCCATCTCGCTCACACCTCTCAATAACTTCCTTCCTCGCCTGTGACCGTCTCCAATTCTTCCTTCTAGGCATTGTTAGTTAACTGAAAATAGAAAAACAAGAGGTGCCACGTGGCACAAAATGTCAAATTGCATTATGGTGGCCTTGGTGAGGCCAATGTCAAACTTGGTACCCTTGGGCGCTTCTCAGCTAAATGGAAAGAATAAGTCCCGTCACACTCCAATTTCCAAGGTCTGAATTTTGGCTCTTTTTTTAATAATATAGCCCACAAAAGTGATGGGAGTTATGTTGACAATTTTCCCCCCATAGTTTTGCTTGACCCTTTCTATAATTTGTGCAAGTAAAATCTGATTTGGGATTAGTTTCACACATCCTTTCAGCCAAAAGAAACTGCAATAGATAGTTCCCCCTAGTCTCAGAATCTTACTCATTTAAAGTGACGGACGTTACTGCTTTTCATATTCACTTTTTTCTCTTTTAGAGATGTTATCAATACTTTTATTATACTAGTAACTCAACTACCACAAACCTGCAACAATTATTTATTAATCACATTGTTACCAGGATAAAATTCAGCTTATTTGATGAAACTGGTTACCCTAAAGAGTGCGGAAGTTATGTTTGACAATTTGACACTTACAAAAAAGTGACGGTTACACAACACTTCCATTTAACAGCCCATCCAAGAAGATTGGTCATCCCCAGGAATGAATCTCCTAACTGTCCAGCCATTGAACATGGGAACCGACAGGGCAATCCATCACTGAGCATGTAGTACAGATTATAAACCACGTATACTATCCCAAAGAGCTTAACGCAACACCACAATGATTGGGCGATATCTTATTCTGACATGAATATTTTATCACCATGCAAACAAACTGATTTAGGAAGTAAAATTATTTGGTTTTATTTTCCATACGATGTATTGAAGGTGTGTGCACGATGTAACGTGTGCACATGCACAACACGAGGTCACCCCCATCTTTCACCTATCAGGTAGGTCAGGCGAATTTGGCGGAGACTGCTGAAGTCATGTCGCTAGTCACCTTCCATTACTTCACCTTCCGTGACTTGAACATAGTAAATAATAAACTTGAGCTTAGATTCTAAATTCAGAGTTATTACTTCATTTGTGTTTAGAAATGAAACAATATAGCACAATATATGCAGAGATTAGACGAAGCAACCAGATGGAAGCAATTCACAGGATTTGTGTCGGAGCAAAACAGCAAATTTTAATCGATGTCGTATAAAGGTGACAGTAGGTCCAATGTCAGACGCATTGTCATCAATGCTGAAATGAAGAATTAATTTAAAGCAGTACAAGCTCAAACTATATATAGTCTTTAATGATTACTAACGTGTACTGTGGCATGTATCTAGGTAGAATGGAAAATAAAATGACAAAATTCAGCCAGATTTTGGTGGAAGTATAAAATGATTAGGGAGTTTATTCACTAAATTGCATGATGCAAATGGCGACCAAATGGTAACTAGGGACACATGGCATAGTTTAAATCATGCAAGGTTGAAAAACACTATATATTTTCGGCCAATATCTAGGAAATCTGGACTGAATTATGGTGTAATCTACTAAGATACATGCTACAGTACACTTTAGTTAATCTTACCAGTATGTAAATTTATTTCATGGGTAAAATGAACTTAACTGTTTTTAATGCAAGAGGGTGAAAATAATGACACGATAACGAGTGACTTTATTCATTTACCATGAAGATCATGAACACACGTAATTCCACCTACACCTCTCCCTAATGCTTGCATGTTGAATTCCACCTACACCTCTCCCTAATGTTTCACATGCATGACAAACGTGCAATTCTGTGACACTAGTTACTTACACACGCTTCGATATTTCATTGAGATGGCCTTAGTGTCGATTACTTCAAACATTTCAGAATGTGATCGGCAGTTATGTTTTGATTCTCGCCTATTTACAGACATCAGTCAAATGTTATGTCCGTACACACACAACACCGTCAATACGTAAACGGACGTCATTATGTAAACTTTCTTTGCTAAGATCACTTGTTTTTCTGGAATTTTTGTTGAATAAAAATATACTTTTAAGAAACGTATTCATCTACGCTATTTCATTGGGATTTTCTCAAGTGTCTATTGCTTCAAAGACTTCAGAATGCGCTCGGCAGTTACGTCTGAAGTTCGTGCATGCTCATTTTCCAGTCAAAAATAGTTACTTCCGTGTCATGAATACTCCATGCAAGAGCGTAGTACAATATTACGAGCGTTATTTCGTAATTTATATTTATTGAACATTATAACTTATAAAAGGTTGCCAGTTTGTATACACGATACATGGATGCCGTAACTGCATGGATTATGTTCTTGTCACGGCAGTTTACAGTGAAATTCATGTTGACCAACACCTAATACATACCACAACGCCCGCAATCTTCTTCGAGAAAAGGTCGACCCGACCTCGTGGGTTGACAATAGCCTTGTTTTCGATATATAAATATGCATTAGGCATCGCCACTGTTTGCATTTGATGATAAAATCCGTCGTCGTGCGTGGACGTAACGATTTGACTGACTCACGGATGGGTATCAATTAAATGATTTTTCTGTATTTGAAAAAAACGCCGCAAGCCAAGATATAGTTACATATTCATCAAATATAAAACATTCTTTCACCCATCAATTAAAAGTGCAAGATTGATAAGTTGCTGTGAAAATCACTGAAGTTCATTTTAACTGATACTCTTTTTGACAGTACTCTTTTTGACAGACACTAGTAACGACCGTCACACAATTTTCTAAGCCTTATCATTCTATTTTATGTTACGATAATTATTATAACAAGAGCTGTCGGAGAACAGCGCAGCTCGACTATTCGATTTTTCAGAGAATAATAAATTTATAGCTAGTATATACCATCAGAAAACAAGGCTACAACAATGTGGGGTGGGGTTGGGAGCACAACATAACTATGTGTAAGAATTGACCAAAACTACACAGAAATAAAAAATAAAAAAATAAATAAAAATTTGAGTTTTGAGTGGGGTGCGGGGTGGGTATGGGAGTGAGGTGGGGGTGGATGGTGGGGGGGAGCGGGGGTGGTGAATGAAGAAACATATATGTTTAAGAAGTGACTAAAACAACAAAGAAATATGTAAAAAAAAAAAAAAAAAAAATAATTCAAGTGTAGGGGGTGGGTGAGAGGCGGGGGTGGTGGTGGGTGTGGGGCTGGGAGGTGGCAACATATATGCGTAAGAATTGACAAGAGCAACACAGAAATATGTAAAAAACAAAAAAACAAATAGTTTCAAGTGGAGGTTGGTTGGGGGGAGCGGGGGGAGTGGGTTGGGGGCGGTGGGAGGGTGCAACATATATGTGTAAGAATTGACAAGAGCAACACAGAAATATGTAAAAAACAAAAAACAAATAGTTTCAAGTGGAGGTTGGTTGGGGGGAGCGGGGGGAGTGGGTTGGGGGCGGTGGGAGGGTGCAACATATATGTGTAAGAATTGACAACAACAACAAAGAAATATGTAAAAAAAAAAAAAAAAAAAGGTTTCAAGTCAGTCGAGGGGGAGGGGAGGGGTTGCAACATATATGTGTAAGAATTTACTAAAACAACACAGAAATATGTAAAAAAAAAAATAGTAAAAAATTAGATTTTCAAGTGGGGGTGGGGGGTGGGGGTGGAGAGGGGGTGAGAGGCGGGAGTGGGTTTGGGGTGGGGGGGGGGAGAGGGCAACATATATGTGTAAGAATTTACTAAAACAACAAAGAAATATGCAAAAAAAAAATCGTCGGGTTGGGGGGGGGGGGGGGGGGGGGGGGAGGAGGGGGGGGGGGGGGGAGAGGCAGGGGGGGCTGCAACATATGTGTAAGAATTGCCTAAAACAACACAAAAATATGTAAAAAAAAAAAAAAAAGGTGTGGAGGGGAGTGGGGGTATGTAATAAGATGCATAATGCTATGACAAATCCCAGACCAAAATTATAGATATATAAATGCTTACATGCAAACCTAGATCTGCCTTTATTGCACATTTTATGGGCCATCACAATTTGGTTCCATGGGAGCCCAGAATTTGCAGAAGACAAAATTACTTATCCAACCCTTTACAACATACTATAAGGAAACCAATTCCAAAATTTAGTTCAGCTAGCACAAGAAATGTAAGAGATATAGACCTGTAAACACAGCTTACACGCAAAATTTGATGTGAAACAGACATATTTTAAGGGCTATCAGAATTTGGGTTCCATGGGAGCCCAGGGGTTACAGCCCTCAAGATAATGCTATAAGGAAGCCCATGGTCAAATTTGGTTGTACTATGGTAAGAATTGTAAGAGACATAGACCTGTAAACACAGCTTACACGCAAAATTTGATGTGAAATAGACCTATTTTAAGGGCTATCATAATTTGGGTTCCGTTCCATGGGAGCCCATGGGTTACAGGAACCAAAATTGTTTATGCAGCCCTCAAGATAATGCTATAAGGAAGCCCATGGCCAAATTTGGTTGTGCTAGGATAAGAAATGTAAGAGATATAGACTTGTAAACACAGCTTACACGCAAACCTTGATGTGGGACGCCAACCCCGTGGTGATTACATAAGCTCTCTTATTCTTCGAATAGTCGAGCTAAAAATCATATTTTTAATGGAGACAAAACTTTGTACTTTCGAAATAAATTCACCACCTTTCTTCACCAGGACTTGCAACTACGCATGTGATTGTTTCGACATAGCAATTTCACCATGTGACTTAAGGAGGATCAAAAACATTGACATTTTGATACAAATGTGGAGATATAATAAATTTCCAGAAAGAATCAATCTTGAAGTTATCTCTGCTATGTCCTTGCCGTATATTATAACTAAACACTCAGAAATTAAAAGCTTTATTCCAATACAGAAGAAAATATTTGTCCAAAAAGTGACGGATGTTATACTTTCCATTTGGCTGAGAAGCGCCCCCATGTCAATGTAAAGATTATTTGTTCGAAGTATCCTCGAACACATTTGATATGGATGTAGAACAAAGGCATCATGGCGTAACAGCAGTGAAAAATCGTAGAAAATCAAAACCTGTTAAAAACACTTCTAATAGCCACGAAGATCAGGCTTTGGAGCAAAGTGGGTGGGGAAGGGTTTTTTTAATCATAAATTCAGACCAAAATCAAACAAAGACAATTTCATTCATGAACATTTAATAACATATAATAATTACAATTTTCAATGCAAACTGTAGTGTTAATATGGTGGGAAGTCGCAGTAATGAATGTAAAATTGTGGCGTTAGCGAACTTTTGGAATTTTCGCGAATACACGATAAGTTTGTAATGGCTATTATAAGTTACACGCAAGAATTACTCAGAAAGAATAATATAATTTAATAAAAGGAACGTTTAATTATATTCATGCACGTTCCAACCAACGAAACCCATCGTGAAATGTACGTAAATGCACTTTTCTCTGGCAAATGTTTATGTTTATATCCGCATACTTACAATATGGAGTCGTTTTAATATGGGTTGGGGGTAAAAGCCGTGTTGTGCACGTATCGTACCTTTGACGGTTCGTACCTAGGTAAATAGGCGATTCGTACTGTGACGTTCCCTAGCCGGGCCATTGTACGTTTCGTATTGCAGTTGATGTTCTGTTTATAAATCTTGTAGTTTTTACATTCATTTCTAAAGGGACACACCTTAATCTTGATGTTTGTATCAAGCATTTACATAAAATACATGGTAAAATATTATTCACAGTTGCCTTGATTTTTTGTGTTTCTTGCTTTTTTAGTCAACCTAACCTCTCAATCTGTGAATATAATGCAATTCATCACAAATCTAATAATTATGTGTGTAGATGTGGTTTCCTTAATTTTTATCTAGTTTTAGACATGTTGGCCATCTTGGAAAACTGGCCGCCACGAGAAACATTGTGATTAAGTTTCATCAAACTCCTTCAAGCGATTTAAGAGAAGATGTCATATTTAGCCTTTTCCTATATAAACTTTGGGTCGCCACGGCGGCCATTTTGATTATTGCAAGAAAACAAAAAACACAAACTTAATAGACGCGAACCATTGTGATAAAGTTTCAACAAAATCCTTCAAAAGGTTTCAGAGAAGATTTCATATTTAACCTTTTCCTATATAACTCTTATGTAAACCTTGGGTCACCATGGCAACCATTTTGATTATTCGATGATAACGATAAACACAAATTAAATAGAGGCCAACCCAAGGAACATGTACATGATATTTCACTGGAATGGATTAAGTGGTTTCAGAGGAGATGTCGTTTGAAATTTCCTTAAGTTTGACTTAGTTTTAGCCATAATGGCCATGTTGGACAACTGGCGGCTGCGAAAAACACAAATCTGAGGCGCACTATCCCAAAGATCATTGTGATAAAGTTTCAACAAAATCCTTCAAGAAGTTTCAGAGAAGATGTCAAATACTTTTGAACAAAAACAATTTCAAAGTTTTCTCTAAATACATATAGGGAAAAGTGACCACGCTCTTTGGCAGCCATGTTTTTTGACGAATCAAAATAATCTGAACAATCTTGGTAGACAGTCACCCAAGGAACATTTGTGTGAAATTATTTTGAAATCCAACCCGCAGTTTCAGAAGAGAAGAATTTTTCAACTTTTTATATAATATACATATAAGGAGAAAAAGCCATGTCCCTGTGGCGGCCATGTTTTTTGACCGATCCAAATAATTTGAACAACTATGAAAGGCAATCCCTAAAGGAACATTTCTGTGAAAGTATTTTTAAAATCAGACCAGCAGTTTCAGAGAAGAAGATTTTTTTAAGGTTTTTCAACATGGTTGCCATGGAAACCAAAACCCTTGGCACAATGCCAAAATTTGAACAACTTTGCTTTCCCCTAACCCAAGGATGCTTCCTGTGAAGTTTCAATTAAATTGGACCAGTGGTTTCTGAGGAGATGTTTAACGAGGAAAAAGTTAACGGACGACAGACGACAGACAACTCGCCATGCCATAAGCTCTGCTGGCCCTTGGCCAGTAGAGCTAAAAAAGAAAGTCAGAAAATCTGGTAAAGTTTGGCAAAATGGTTTTCGAACTTGACCGAGCTTTCATTGACAAAACTGTGACCCCCGGGGTGGGGTCAGATGTGACCCGAGGGTCACCATTTGAACAGACTTGGTAAAGGACCATAAGCTTATAGCAAATGCAAAATATTAAACCTCTGGCTCTTGCAGTTCCAGAGAAGAAGATTTTTTAAGTTTTCCCTATACATGTCTATGTAAAACATGTGACCCTTGGGGCGGGTCCAAATGTGACCCCAGGGTCACCATTTGAACAAACTTGGTAAAGGACCATAAGCTTATAATAAATGTAAAATATCAAACCTCTGGCTCTTGTAGTTTCCGAGAAGAAGATTTTTAAAAAAAAAATCCTATATAAGTCTATGTAAAACTGTGACCCTCGGGGCGGGTACAAATTTGACCCCAGGGTCACCATTTGAACAAACTTAGTAGAGGACCATAAGCTGATCCTACATGTAATACATGAGAGCTCTGTGCCATGTGGTTCCAGAGAAGAAGAATTTTTTCAGTTTTTCCCTATACAAGCCTACATAAAACTGTGACCCCCGGGGTGGGGCCAAATGTGACCCCTGGGTCACCATTTGAACAAACTTGTTAGAGGACCACAAGCTTATAGCAAATGCAAAATATTAAACCTCTGGCTCTTGCAGTTTCAGAGAAGAAGATTTTTTAAGTTTTTCCCTATACATGTCTATGTAAAACATGTGACCCTTGGGGCTAGGCCAAAAGTGACCCGAGGGTCACCATTTGAACAAACTTGGTAAAGGACCATAAGCTTATAGTAAATGCAAAATATCAAACCTCTGGCTCTTGTAGTTTCCGAGAAGAAGATTTCTAAAAAAAAATCCTATATAAGTCTATGTAAAACTGTGACCCCCGGGGCGGGGACAAATTTGACCCCAGGGTCACCATTTGAACAAACTTAGTAGAGGACCATAAGCTGATGCTACATGTAATACATGAGAGCTCTGTGCCTTGTGGTTTCAGAGAAGAAGATTTTTTAAAGTTTTTTCCTATATGTCTATATGAAAAACATGCAAAACCTCGATATACAAACTTTGGACCCCCGGGGCACGGCCATTTTTGACCCCGGGGACTTTATTTGAACAAACTTGATAGTCTAGGCATTGGCGATCATTTTAAAAGAAAAACTGTTGAAATCTGTCCAGCGATTCTGGAGAAGAAGATTTTTTAAGGTTTCGACCATATATGGTAATGGCAGCCATCTTGGATGTAGCGCTGACCTAATTTTAACAAATCTAAAAAGCATTCATCTAAGGATCATACACATGAAGTTTGGTCAAAAATAGCCAAGCGGTTTCTGAGGAGAAGTCGTTTGAAGAAAAGTTAACGGACGACAGACGACAGACGACAGACAGACAGACGACAGACGACAGACAGACGACGGACGACGGACAACACACCATCCCATAAGCTCGGCTGGCCGTTGGCCAGTAGAGCTAATAAAAATTAATAAAAAAATTCAGAAATCATTTTAAAGGGACACTGTCCGTAAGTAAGCAGATACTGAGCATAACCAAATAACTGTCTGAAATGTATTTATGAAAACATGAGCATAGACTCAAAGAAGTCTGTAGTAATACATTCGTGAGTTTGAAAAAAAAAAGTTTATTTATTATTTGTAAATAATGTGGGACCCACATTATTTACCTTTTCTGCTGATCAAGTGACTGCCATTAGCGCATTTGGTTTTCTACATAGTATGTATTGCGTAATATGTAATGACCCACTCAGCTTAGTTAGGAGCGACGTTGACTCTTGCGCACAGTATTATTACCCACGAGTGTAATTTTAGTTTAGGCTGCTAGTTCCAACTCGCGAAGCGGTACTTCTTTTTTTGTACCACGATTGAATTCCGTCAATCTTGCTTTTAATAAGTAAGTATTCATAAATGTTTAGTGTGTAATGTTTGTGAACGTAATAAGTGTGTGTTTTATAAGCTAAAATTTACGGACATTGTCCCTTTAAGTGACAGTGTGGACAAGCTGAAATTGCTCCTTTTTCATACTCAAATACTGGAATGGATGGGAATGGAAGTGCTGTAATTATAACTTCCATGGTTTGTTTTTTACATTCAGTGATGTTTCAGATGATTGATATTCATTACCAATTTCATATTTAAACATATTTTAGCTAACTCATATGGCCCACATTAGCTTCCGTAGATTCTTTTCTGAGCAAGCCCTTCAGCGAGCACTGACTGTTCTATTTTTAGTAACATGATACACTTTCTATAGACACAGACCGTCTGCTTGTAGCACGATTATATTTCGATTTATAACCTTTTAAACAGATGATAAAAAGTTGACTTAGTGAAATTTTGATAAAATAGGTATGTATGACCTTAATAAATAATAAATTGCCATTATTCTGAACATTGTTTCTTATTTAGGGCATCAAATGAATAAGCGGCCTGTTGTTTACAAACACCGACTGATCGTCTGTCAAAATGCGTCACAATCTCGGAGAAGCGCTCTTTTCTTGCGTATTAATACATAAACAATCTAAGGATTTACTTGGAGAATAATTGTTAATTACACAGTAAGTGAACACACAAGGACAATATTTGTTAATTACCGGTACACTGTTAGCGAACACACATTCGTGACATCATCATTGTCTGTCAGTGATCACATAATATCGAATTTATTAAAGGCATGCATGAGAGACTACTTCTTCTAGCGTAGTGTTGCATAGTGTTGCATTGTGCTGTTAGGTTTGTCACGTTCCTAGCATTCCATTGAAAAAACCCATTATACCTCTGACAGTGCTAAAGCACAGCCAAAAATGTGTTATGGGACATGATGTGACAAAAATGTGTTAGGCGATGAGACGTTTGTGAAAGTGGGGGTATAAATATAGAGTGTCTAATAGTGTCCTAAATGTAATGTAGATGTTGCTGTAGTAATTCTAATAAGTGAGCTAATCACAAATACTTAGTCTGAAATAACAGTTACTGAAGCATAAAAAGTAGGTCAGTGTGGCAGATGCATGGTAGGTGACCTACTACACAATAGGCAGGTGCACAAGCTTCGTGAATATATATAGACAGTAAAGTATATACATATAGATAAAGTTGTCCAGATTATTGCAATAGTTATGTCTTTTAGATCAATTGCAATGAAAAACTAAAGACCACAGTTAACAAAAGCTGTCGGAAAACAGCGCATCTCGACTATTCGCTTTTTTTAGAGAACAGCAAATTATACACCTGTTATACAGTCAGAGAAAGTCGAATCTCTTTCATACAAGTAATCTATAAAGAAACAGTAGAGATATAACAGACAATATCCATGAGCAATATTGACAAATGAAATAGAGGATAATTTAAAGAAAGAAATAAGGATGAGGGTTGGGGTTATGGGGTGGGTCTGTGGGTCTGGTTATTATTTCGAGGGAGAGTGGGTTGACAATAGAGATATGTATGCAGAGCTATGCACTATGTGCCTATGAACAATAGCAACAACACAGACAATTGTGGGTCAAAATTAGGAAACGGAATGGTTGGATCGGGGACGGTCATGATTGAGATGAGCAGAGTGTACTTTATTATATACTCAGAAAAATATTGCAAAATTAATGTTATTATACAATTATATCCTTGATTTAATCATTTGTTTAGTGACATTCATTGATCCCAAGAGAGTGTTTGATTAACATCAAGTACAACAGGCTTTCTCCAGTTACCAAGGGCAACCCAGGCTTGCCTTGCCAGGTGGTAAACTTGGGCAGATAGCATGCAAAATGTGCATATGCATTACCGACCATGGTGACCTTAACCTCTGACCTTCTGACCCAACTCTCCAGTTGCCAAGGGCAATGGCAACGTCCCCTCAATGAACACAAACAAAAAAGGATCTATTAATGAGAGGTAATGTGAGGTGCAACACCCCTCAAGGTCATTAGCACTGATGTAAATGGTTTGCTACTTTAAAACCACAAGTATCAGGCTCAACATCCTAAGGGACCAGTAAGTAATAACGCTAATAATTTGTATTCAGGCCGACTTTCACAGGCCTCACACAACATTAAACAAACACTAGTGTGAATGTTAAATACTGAAAAGGGGTTCCCTTGCAAGCAATAAAGGAGAAAAGCAGCAGACTCGATTTATTGGGTCTGTTCATGAGAGGTAATAAAAGGTGCAACATTTTTCATACCCCATGGCACTGGCTTAAAGACTTACAAATTCCCCCCTAATTAGATATTGGCCAACGAAAAAGCATGCTAATAACAGCACATTACTACGAGCATGGTGATTAAATCCTGCCCAACAAAGAGGCCCGTATCCAATGTCAATTTTACTGGTTCTCATACTTTTCAAGAATTAATTTGACGTTCTACATCCCTTTGACACACACTATTTTTAAAAAAGATGTCTCACAGAAAAATGCGTAAAAGGTGCATAGCAGATATGGCTTTATTAACACTTAATTACTTTTAAACATCAAATAAACTATCAGACAATTTAGATTAAAAATTTATATTATATATTCTGTGATGAATTATAGAAATTTCCCAGTTTGAGAAAATCTATAACATATCCCTTCCTCTACTGTGCTATCTCGCCTAGTTTGCAAGATAGCACAGTAGCCAAATGTTATGAACTAAACGATAGACGTCACGATATTAAGTCACGAATTGACATCATGATATTACTCCGCGCTGTCGCCAAAGGAGTGACAGAAGAAGGAATACTTGTGTCAAAAAACGATTGGAACGAGAATATATATTATACAGTTTAATTAACATTTTTGTCGTGATACGGAAAATAATTCACTCGTGAGAAATATTCTTGCGATATAGAAACTCGTGCGAAAACGCACTCGTTTCTATATCGCAAGAATCGTTCTCACTCGGGAATTATTTCCCGTATCACTTCAACAATGTTAATTAAACTCTATTTATTACTCTGTACACACGGTAAGTACTGAATGATAAATGTTTCTGTTCACCATGCAGTTCGGACAGCTGTGTTGGCCATATACGTGCAAAGTTCCGCACTCATCAAATGCATATTCACATAAAATATTGAACCAGCGATTTGGGTTATGCTGTATAATTGTGGTGCTCTGATATTTAGCCTGGAAAAGGGCATCAAGAAAGGGCAACACAACCTGGTGTCGAAGAGAACTCATACATGTACAATTGTGTCCTTCGGCAATGCAGACAATGTTTGAAAAATCCTACAAAACATCCTTATATGGGACATAAATGGAATTAAGTAAAACAATATGCCCTGTGTGTCCCATATTTAATGGATAAAACACTGATCCTGAAATCTTTTCATATTTTCTGTTAGAGCCTCTATTTTCACTCCTTAAAAAGATTGAAATAATCGTGAATAGCACAGATCGATTGCTTAAAATTGCTAAAAATAGATTTCATTTGTACAAATATATTTATTGAATTTGATTGTGCAGCTATTGTTCAATGGCACAATATTTTATTGTGTGACGTCAATATCGATCTGTGCTATAACGTTATTGCTGTGGCTACTTCATGCTTTTGCATGAATTTTCTAAGTAGTGCCAAACTGCTAAGTTTAGGTCTTTAAGCAGTGTTCTATTTTAAAGCCACAAAGATTGGGTTCAATGATCCCAGAGTTTCATAGTGTCAGCACTAAACATAATCATTGAGCTTAACGCAAAACTCAACAAGATGCTGACAGAATAGCTACAAACTAGTGTCACCAATAGCAATTTAAATGATTGGTTGAACTCTCATTTCCAAAAATATGTTTGTTCTTTAAAATAAAACCTAAGTATTTTTTAGTTTCTATGAGAGTTTTCGATGGGCAGTAGTATTTATATAGTGGACTAACGGTATACTGTTCACGCAACAAAAAAGTTAAATACAAATGTTTATGATTTAAGTTTCAATATCTTTTGAAATTCAAGTTGAATGCACATGCTTAATTGGCACAATAAAGAATTAATTAAAAGTTTGCTTTTTTAGAAATCTTTATCATTTCAATATCTTTAAAATACAATGCCACATTTAGTGCACACCGCAAACATTTCTATTCAGTTTACAACTATCCTTTAGAAATCTGACTAAAACACAAAACTTTAGCAAAATATCTTTAATGCTGATGCTGCCATCATTGCCAGAAAAGCAATAGCCTGTCTTGTTTTTTTCCTTTGAAATTACAATATCGAAAGTGGCTACAAATGACAATGAAAAACAACGAAAATTATGGATAATGCATATTCTATGTGTCAGGAGTACCGGTGTAACATCAGTTTATTTGTGCATTTTCATTTATCACATAACTTGTATTGTGGGAGTTTAATAAAGCCAAGACATATTTATCATAATTCACTAGTGTTATAATTATGCAAATGAAGACTGAATCATCGTTCAGTCATCGGCGTGTAATCAGAATTGCCTCATCAATTCTATTACTGTTCAAATACCGCAATACAGAAATTGGCAAGACAGTTTCGTTGTTCAGTTACGTACAATGAAGACCGAAGCAAGATACAAAATCATCATATGAAAAATTCAATGTTATCAAACAACGGCAAAATATATAGACAGCGACATTAATAAATGTATGTTATGTGTCATTTTTGAAGTTTTGTGATAAATAGAATCCCACATTCGTGCTTATTTAACACTGAATTTATTAAGCACATTGGATAAAATTGATAAGATGCTCGGTACAGCCATGCATCATATTTTACCCAACTTGTTTCATAAATTCAAGATAAAACAGGCACTCATGTAAGATCCTGCATATGTATTTAAGAGTATGCTATGTTTATCCACATTACCTGTCAAACATTTTTCTGACTAGATAGTTCTTGAAAAATGGTATGATGGAGACAGCGCTCCACAACACCGCATCTCTCTGCCAGTCCGCAAGTGACGTACGCTCTGCCGGATAATCAGGTAACACGTGCAACACACCAAACGTGGAAAATACAAAATGCTCTGGTTCAACCTGGTAGAAAAGTTATACTAATTAGTTTACAAGATGAATTCTGATAGTAATAAAATAGGTATTACTCCTCATAATCGTGAGTGTGAGTTAGATCACTAAATCAGAGTATGTAAGAAAAAGAAAAAAGTTAACAGTTCAAATAGTGGGCCATCAAACCCTATGGCATACAATGTACACTGGTCACAAACAGAATTCTCCTTGGTAAGAAATAAGTGTCAAATCACTGCAATATGAAAACGTTTCTATTCTGAACAGAATATTATCAAACCCTGCCACATACACTGGTACCCAAACAGGAACCCATGAAACCCTGTCACATACACTTGTACCCAAACAGGAATCGATGAAACCCTGTCACATACACTGGTACCCAAACAGGAACCTATGAAACCCTGTCACATACACTGGTACCCAAACAGGAACCTATGAAACCCTGTCACATACACTGGTACCCAAACAGGAATCGATGAAACCCTGTCACATACACTGGTACCAAAACAAGAACCCATGAAACCCTGTCACATACACTGGTACTAAAACAAGAACCCATGAAACCATGTCACATACACTTTTACCTAAACAGGAACCTATGAAACCCTGTCACATACACAGGTTACCAAGCAGGAACCTATGAAACCCTGTCACATACACTGGTACCCAAACAGGAACCTACAAAATCCTGTCCCATACACTCGTAGCCAAACAGGAACCTATGAAACCCTGTCACATACACTGTCACCCAAACAGGAACCTATGAAACCCTGTCCCATACACTGGTACCAAAACAAGAACCCATGAAACCCTGTCACATACACTGGTACCCACACAGGAACACATGAAATCCTGTCACATATACTGGTACCCAAACAGGAACCTATGAAACCCTGTCCCATACACTGGTACTAAAACAAGAACCCATTAAACCATGTCACATACACTGGTACCCAAACAGGAACACATGAAATCCTGTCACATATACTGGTACCCAAACAGGAACCTATGAAACCCTGTCACATACACTGGTACCCAAATAGGAACCTATGAAACCCTGTCACATACATTGGTACCCAAACAGGAACATATGAAACCATGTCACATACACTGGTACCCAAACAGGAATCTCATGAGAAAGAAACAAACGTGTATGCCACTGCTATAGCAGAACACAAGTACAACGGCAATCGCAACTCTAAATACGGTAGTAATGAAGGGATAATATAATAATAACATGGTGATTATTTAAAAGTACATGTATCAAACAGAGTATTATAGTACATATTTTTTTAGAATGCCCTACCTTGTTCTTATGTACAGAAATCAAATCATACGGTCGAAAGTGTCTGTTGGTGGCATAGTTGAAAAAGAGAGACTTGATTTGTCCAGAGTGGTGACATTTCACGAAGTATGCTACAGCTTCTCGACCCGTCATTGTGGGAATAACCTCCTCCTGCGATGGACAAAATTTTTCTTTTTTAAAGGGACACACAGCAATGTTGATGATTGTTTTTAATGCACACATACTACAAACTAAACATATATAAAAGTGACTTGGATAATCCAACAAATAATTTTCAATTTATTTTTCTAACAATATTGAATTTCTACCAGGTATTTATTAAAGGAGGTTTCTGAGAAACAAAAGTGATAATTTCCTGCTATGAACACATTAAAACTGATTCATTAAAAATATAGAAAAAATGTTTCAATGAATTGAAAAAAAAAAAAAAAATGTACGCATGACACATGTTTTGGAACTATAGTACTGTTAAAATATGCCTTTAGGACAGTTTGTTGATTTTTAATCATATTTGGGACTGAAATTCTAGAGAAAAAAAATTCTCCTGCAAAAACTTTTTTTCTCCCTTTAATTGAAAAAAAAAAAATTATGTGTGAAAGTTGTGTGTTAGTTTTTTAGTTGACCGGCCATAACATGTCACGAGACATGTTCTTGGTGTAAATTAAGTTTTAAATGAAAGACTGAAAAAATAAACAAATATATTTTCTCCCAATTTTACGTTTACGATGCAAATTTACCATTCTTAAAGGGTCCCGCCACCATTCAAAAAAACAAGTTTTCTTTTTTTCTAGTAAGTAGACGGTGCAGACTGTTCATTGAACTGTTAACCTATTCAAACTGTGTTACCTCAATTCTTGGAGTCTTTTTGAATTTTCTCTCTGCAGCGGTGAAGTTAGCAATTCCACTACGTGGTGTCAGTTTGTATCCCGGCGGTTCTGGCTCTGGAGACTTTTGCTCATGCTACGGATTTTATACTTTTATATTTTATATCAAATACATGTATTATTACCATTATAATTTCTATAATAAGATTTACATTCAAATATGGAACTGATTGCAGAATGGGTGCAGCACTTCAGATTAATTAGAACTGTTTCTTTCTTTTTTTTCAGAAATAGAACACAGAAGTATAAAAAAGGAATTCTCTAACAAGGACTTCTCTTTACTAATGTACCTGTAATGCAGTATCTCCTGGTTTCCTGGTTGACTGTTGAGGGACAGCATATGCTCTTTAAAAGGGCTTTAAAAATGTCTCATGTATATAGTTCAATAATTCTTACATGCAATTTCACACTTATGTCATGATAGTCTTTGTCTATTGCCTATTCAACACTGGTGATTGTTTTTTTTCAAGAAGTGAAAATGAAATGATTTATACTGATTCTGAAATACACTACAGTATAATCTTTGTTTAATTTCAATGAGGTGCTTTTAAATTCCTCAAGGATAAGTATGTACTTTCTTTCTCCTTTTTATACGCCTATTTGAAAAATGGGACATATTGTGATATAGGGTTGTCTGTATATATGTACCCTATATCACAATTTATTGTATACTTTCATATTGTCCCGTTTAGTTTGCATTGAGCTAATTGTGCAATATTCTACGATATTGCACGCATTGATATTTGCACGGGAACTTTTGCTCGTGCTTGCTAAGAGCCGCGAAATAGAAATAAGGAACTACTTTCAAATAAAAATAGCAGAATCCTTCCTATAGTGTCAACAACAAAATACGAGTTTTTTTTCAACCTTTTATGGCAAAAATTGATAAAATAATTCAAATGGTCACTCACCTACTATTTTTAACGTTATCGAATGGTAAACAAACTTCAGAAAATCGCTTAATGTTTTTTTCGCGCAAAATAATCATCCACACAAAACAAAACTGAATGGCAAGATAGGAATTCCATCAAAAGCTATAAAAATAACACAAATACAATGAAAAGTAATAGTCATACAATTAACATTGATCAAAAACAATATGAAAGTATACAATAAAAAGGTTATTGAATTTGTATGGCTAAATATTACTTGGAACTCGTTGTTTTGGCGCAGGACGACTCGCAAGCTCGTCATCCTTTGCCAAAACAACTCGTTCCAAGTAATATTTAGCCATACAAATGCAATAACCTATAATGTCCCATTTTACAAACAGGCGTATAAAAAGGAGAAGGAAAGTAAACTATTTTAAAAATGGAAGATACTGATATGACACGTAACTCGTTTATAAAGGAAATAACCTCTGTTAACATTTTATACATGCTATATAACAACAACAACACAAAGAAGCCAGATCTTACCACGCTCGTGTCGGGTATGTCTGTCTGAAGTGCCTGGGCAACTGTGCCATACGAGCGGCTCCAGATGGACTCTCCTAGAAAACACAAAGTTTTAACACATTTGAATTTTTTCATAACTGAATTTACCAGGGACTGCCAGTAACATACTGCATTTGTATTAAAGCTGTACTATCTGTATATGAAACATTTTGTATGCAGACTTTAAATGATCGCATTGAAACAAAACTTGAAAATTACACAGAATGTGTTTTAATAGCTTTTATCTTGATAATAGTTAAAATTAAATAATTAAAAAAAAATACTGTTAATAAAAACAATTTTTAAAATTTAATTTAATTTAAGTTCATACAGCACATGCAGTTTTCTTTTTCAATAAAATTAACCTACGTGTTGCCATGTCAACAGCCACTGTTGCTATGGATTTCCTGAGGTCACCAAAGGTCAGAGGTTTGATAAACCTTATCTGTTCTTCCGTCTGGAAGTAAATTCAGTTTATTACTTAAATATAAATGTATACAAAGACATGGATAATAATACAGTTACTGTAGTTCTTTAAAGGGGAGACACAGCAATATTACCAAACAATTTCATGCTTGGTAGAGTATAAGAACGTGCAATAGGTTGTACTGATAATGTTTTAGAGATGAGGTTTTTTTAAATGCAATGAGTAAATAATTATCAATTTCCCAATCTTATTAAAATCAGACCTTGCTCGTGCTTTGACTGGCAGTGTATTTATGAGTGAAGATTTCAATTAGATTAAAGATTGCAGACTGCTAACTGACTGATCCCTAATGTTGTATGTTTTAACATACTATTAAGAAAATAAATACGCCAATACGTACATTAATGTACATGGAGTATGGGTTTGAACCATCTGGTAGGCTGAGTAGGTTGGGCTGGTTGGGAACCATCTTCTTTATCCTGGGACTCGGTGTGTCGGCAGAGAATCTTACACTTGGTATTGTTACACAATAATTCTTGATCTTTCTGTCCGACATCCGTAGTTCTGCTATCTCCTAAAATGAAAAAAAACACACAAAATTATAGCTATCAATTGGGACAATTTTCTCTCTTTTTATAATGTATAGACACATATTAACTGTAAACTTAATTAACAAGGCCACCGCCACAGACCATCTCACCCACCAGGTGCTTGTTCATTCAGGTTAAGTTCATACTGTCGGGGGTATAATTGGGTTGGTGGGGGTGAGGAGTCATAGAGAGTAGTGTTCCGTGAAAATTTATACCAAATATCAATTAATGCAACACTTTCAATACCCCCAATGAATATTAATTTAAAAAAAAAGAAAGACCACTGGTATTAGGCTAAGGTACGTGATGAGGTGAGGCTTGATCTGTTAGGTGCAGAGGCATGACAGCATGATACAAGTGTGGTAATGTGGGCTTGGTTGTCTCAATTTTAAGTTTGTACCAAAGGACTCAGAGAAGCATTTATTTTACCCATTCTGTACCTCGATGTTAAGTATCATCTGAAGGACTGGTGAGTGGGAAATTTATTTTAAGCATTTTGATATTTAATCTAATTTAGGTCCTGGTTGGATAAATTGCATGTTTCGTAGATTACGAAACCAAAGTGCTAACCATTATACCATGGCACCACATTAATAACTGCTACCGGTAATGTAAAAAAAATACTTCAATAAATAGTTAATTCAACCTCGTGCTTATAATTTGATCCAGCAGTAAGAGAACCAAATGTCTGATGGACAATGTCTCTTATAGAGATCGGGGTTAATGGTAAGGTAGCTTGCAGACTGAAATCAGTACCAGATCCTACCTTGGGGAAGACTTTGTTGAGGGCATCAACAATATGTAGGTCAAACAGCTGTTCCCTGTGTACCTGGGTGTGTTGTACAATCCTTTCTAGGTAGTGGAAAACCTGGAAATGTATACAAGAAGGTATAAATGATGAACAAGAAATGTAGTATTTATGTAACACAGTCAATGAAAAACGTGCAAAACAAACAACAACAATGAGAAATTAGAAGCAAAGTATGCACCCCAAAAACATAAAAAGATTGACAATAGGAGTACCGCCTCGGTCAGTGGCAATAAGGCCGCTGGGCAGTTTAAACCAGGTTCTAAGGTGCACCAAACCTCACTCTTACTCTTGACGGTCAGCCCAGTTAAACGAGACTGTAAATACAGTATATCCTCTAACAAAACACAAAGATGATAGGCTAAGACCTGAAAAACGCAGATATTCTAATCCGGTTTGCAAGAAGCTAAATTGATATACTGTTAAGAACAAAAACTTGGTAAAAGTCTCAGTCTTGTGAGAAATTCCTACCTCCGCTTTGATATCAAAGAGGTCGAAGTATTCATGGTACGGCTCTAGTACGTCACAAACCTCCGTCAGGTACTTCCACCCAGAACGACTAAAATAACAGTTTGAAAACACAATGTTATAAAACAATGGATAAACAATAAATCACATGTTATAGAGTTTATTTTTTTCTCTGAGGATGACTGTGCTACAGTATCTTGAAGGATAGTATACAGTTATCACATGTGTGTTTGGGGAACAGTCAAAACTGTTTTCCCGAGGTGGAGGGGATGGCAGTGTGAACTGTTTCCCGAGGCCGACAGGCCGAGGGAAACAGTTCACACTGACATCCCCCAACACCAAGGGAAAACAGTTTTTACTGTTCTCCAAACATACATGTGATAACTGTTTTATTACCTGATTAATGTAACTGTACGAAAACAGTGAAAATGAAAATGTGTTTTATAATGGGAACCTATGGTAAAAAAAGCAACATGACGTCACGCAAACGAAATTCCAGCACGTGAGGGAAACAGTCGAAACTAAAGCCCGGTAACAGTTCGTTTTCACCGGGAACAGTCTTTTCCTTAGTGAATTAGCAAGAAATGACGATATAGCATTTATATAGGAGATCAGGTAATAATTTCAAATATGCGTCATGTCCGAGATGAAGTACATAACCAACTGGGCTTCAATCACGACAGGGAAAATATCACATATGCATCTTCTGATTGTGTGAGTGATTTTTATTTACATAATATTTAACCAACAAAAATGAATCTGATCACATCAGTTATGGAGAAAAAAATAACTATCAATAGTATTTGAATATGATCAAGACCATTTTATAGCGAACGTAAAGTAATGTCATCACATTGTTTTGACACAGCTTCAACAAAAAAGTTTTTTTAGCAAGTTCTAAGCTAACCATTAGCTTTTGAAATATTGTGTACAGATAGTTAGATGGTGTAAAGGACATATACATCTCATAACACAAATATTAACGCCTGTTCTTGGAATCAAGAGTCACCGATTATACCAACCAGCAGCTCCTCAAAGAGAGAGAGACTTGGCTGGTCTGTTAAATAATGTTTTACGTCATTTTCCGAACATTTTGCACAGCTTCAACAAAAAAGTTGTTTTAGCCATCAGATAAATATTTAGAAGCTGCAATAAGGTATTAGTTGTAAACTTCATGAGTTATATCGCGTCAGTTCTATTTTATTTTTTTTAAATTTATTTCCCATTAATTTATTTTTTCTGCAGCTTTCCGGTTCAACCCCTTAAGCTTCTGGTGAAAAGTCAAATGCTAAGCTCTAAGCTTAAAGCTTGTAAGTTCTAAGCTAACCATTGGCTTTTGAAATATTGTTTACAGATGTTAGATAGTGTAAAGGACATATACATATCATAACACAAATATTAACGCCTGGTACCTGTCGTGCTGTAGACAAACAACAAAGATGGGAACCAGCTCCTGCTTGAGTGCTCGGACTTCCTCCTCTGGTACCTTTTCCTCCTGCTCTGCATAGTGGTTAATCCTGAAATAGTCATGAATCTAGTGGAGTGTGTATAAGCGTTGATTTATCCTCGCTGTATTGCACTTGGCATTTTAGAGAGCAGACCTTGGTTTAAAGTCTCATCTCGTCCTGGCTGGAATTGAATGTGCGATCCTTGGGTAAGCCGCGATGCTAACCATTACACCATGGCGATACCTCATTAACAATAGATTTTTGTTTGATTGACATGTAGATATTTAAATCTGACTTAATACTGATTACAAAATAACTGATACAGATTATAATAAGCAACCACGGATTTATATGTCTTGTCTAACAGGGATAGATGCCGCCGTCGCCGAAAAGTGATATGTTTGTCTTGCCACCGTCTTTAAAGGCAAATCAAAAATAATTCTCGATAGAATAGTCATAATCAGGATCAATATAAATTTATTATTTCTTTTGAATACATTTCACATCATGTTTTAACACAGCTTTAAACTTACATATATACTGTATGGCTCACCTCTTTCTTATTCCGCTGGCCCACTCAGAAGCCTGTTCCCGTGGTGTAGGTGGTGAAGGTAGTTTGTCCTTGCACACTAGGCTACTCGGTCCCTCCCTAAGAGCAGGAAGTTTGGGTGATGTCCTTGGCTCCAGGGTCACATCAACTTGTGATGTCATCCTTTATGTTGTGTGTGCTCCTTCTTGTTTACATCATGATTTTGAAGCTATGAAATATAAATTTCCAAATTTTCAGAACTCTCAATAATAATGATTGTTTGACTGTGTCGCAACATTCTCTTTAAAGTCTACAGAAGATTCAAATGCCCTAAGTGGGGACCTGTATTCTCTTAAAGTAAACAAACAAACCAACATACATATTACATGGACATGAACGTGAAGCAGTGCACTGCACTGAATACTTTGGAGTCACCATCAATGAAGGTCTATCATGAAAGACAGTGGACAACACAGCATCCAAGGTGTCAAAAACCCTGGGATTTCACTGTACAGCTGCTCCAAGGAGGTCAGAGATACAACCCATCAAAAACTGTTCCGGGTCCTTCAAATTAAACCATCTAAAACGGGTGCGGTTCCCGGTGTTATTTAGCAGCTTGCATTTGTGAATAAGCATTCATTGTTAAGCGTTTTTAAGATACAGACTTGCTATTTAGAAAATGATTATACAGCAATTCATCGGAAAATAGAATATTAAAACGAAATCAACGTTCAAACTATTAATATTTGAGTGATCTTTCTTCTTCTGTCCAACGTGACAAATTTGCGTGAATATAAAAGCTGTAATGTGATTGGTTCAAATCATGTAATCAACCAATGAAATGCGCACTTTTAAATTGACGAACTTTAATGAAGGGAGATAATTTTCAACAAATACGGCTTCAAAGTACACGCAATAAAACACAATTTCTGGTTGGATTTTTGATTGCCCCGATTTTTTTTTAGACTAGCCCGATGGGCAACCATTTTTGAAAGAGAGACTAGCACGTATTCAGATTGGACTAAACCCAGGCGTCGGGCTATCCTATTCTTGGAGCCCTGAAAGGGCCATAATTCTATAATAAATTAGGCATCAACAATGTGTGATGTCGAAGGACATAGGTTATCAGTTGTTGTGTGTAAAAGAAGTTTGGGAACAATCAATTCGAAAATGTTTGAGAACAAATGTGTTAACAGGTCATTATACAATATTAAAGTGAAAAATTCTAAGTGAAACAAAGGGCCATAATTCTGTAATAAATTAGGCAATCAATGATGGGTGAAATTAGAATGTAGAGGGATATAAGGTCATCAGTTGTTATGTGTATATTAAGTTTGGGAACAATCAATTCGAAAATGTTTGAAAAAAAATGTGTTAACATGTCATTATACAATATTAGAGAGGAAAATATTAAGTCAAACAAAGGGCCATAATTCTGTAATAAATGATGGGTGATGCACAGGGACATAAGTTCATCAGTTGTTATGTGTACATGACATTTGGGAACAATCAATTCGAAAATGTTTGAGAAAAAATGTGCTAACAGGTCATTATACAATATTAGAGTGGAAAATTCTGCTAACAGGTCATTATACAATATTAGGGTGGAAAATTCTGCTAACAGGTCATTACACAATATTAGAGTCTATCTATCTATCTTCATATACTGCAGTATCCCTTCTCGAGGATTATATGCAGGTGCGTGTCAGTGCATGTTAGTGAGATAAAAGTAAAAGTGTGAAAGGAAAGGACAAGTGTTGGAGTAAAAGATAATAGAAATTATCATGTTAAATAGTGTGAAATAAGGTAAAGGGTTAAAAACAGTGTTTGATGTCTACGGCATGGGGTGTTCTAGAGATCTTACCGCCACCTTGAATTTGTCTAAGGTTGGCAGCATGACCACGCTGGATGGAAGCCGGTTCCATTGAACTACAGCCAGTGGGAAGAAAGAATACATGTAGAAGTTAAAGTTGGTGTGGATTTGGCAGTACGAGAGAGGATGGCTGTGTCGTGTCGGTCTGAGGGGTTGCTTGAAGTATGATGGGACATTAACTGCAACTAAGCCATGGTAGATTTTGAAAAACATGATTAGCCTGGTGTCAGCTCGTCTCTGCTCGAGGGCTCTCCAACCTAGTGATTTTTGCATTTCAGTAACACTATCATATGGAGAGAAATTGTTTAGTGTCCAGCGACCATCTCGAGCTTGTTTATGTTAGTCTGTGTGTATGGGCTCCAGGCTGTTGAGGTGTACTCTAGCTGGGGTCTTACTAAGGTTTTATAGGCTGTTTCGCATACGCCTTGGTGTTTGACCTTTATTTCTTTTCAGAAACCCTAGAGTTTTATTAGCCATGGTGGAGACTTTATTAATATGGTGGTTGAAACTCATATTTGAGGACAGCGTGACACCGAGATATTTGGCGTGATCAACGGTTTCAAGGGTTTGACCATGGAGGGAGTATTTGGTTGGAATAGGGTTTCTGGACCTTGTGATGTGCATAACTTGACATTTGTCAGGGTTGAATTCCATATCCCACTTTTTCTCCCAAACTTGTAATGTGTCAAGGTCCCTTTGGAGAGTGACGCAATCTTCTGGGTAAGAGATGGTAATATAGACGGCTGTATCATCAGCAAACAGATGGACCTCGAATTTGATATTTTCAGGAAGGTCATTTATATGGAGAAGGAATAGGAGAGGTCCTAATACAGATCCCTGGGGCACCCCCAGATGTCACGGGGACTTCTGTGGAGGATTCCCCATCAATAATGACTGTCTGCGTCCTTCCAATTAAAAAAGCTCTGACCCAGTCGAGTTCCTTTCCCTTGACTCCATGTATAAGTAGTTTGTGCAGTAACTTCAAGTGTGTCACCTTATCAAACGCTTTACTGACATCTAGCAATATGAGGTCAGTCTGCTTTCCTTGCGAGAGTTTCTTGACAAGGTCATCGATCAACTGCACAAGTTGGGTTTCGCAGGATCGACGATCACGGAAACCATGCTGGAGGTCATAGAGTATGTTTTGATCTTTGAGATGCTTAGATATATTGGAAGCAACTATGTGTTCCATAAGTTTACAAAGAATACATGTCAATGATATGGGTCTATACTTGGCAGCACAGCCCTTGTTTCCTTTTTTGAATAAGGGACATACCATTGCCTTTGACCACTCGGATGGGATAGTGCCTTGATCCAAGGACAGTTGGAGAATGACCTGTAATATTGGCGCTATTTCGCATCTCAGTTCTTTTAGAACAATTGGCTTGATGGCATCTGGGCCAGCTGCCTTAGATGGATTAAGGTTAGCAAGTAATTTCAGTATACCATTTGTGGAGAGAGTGATGTCGGGCATATTTGGGAATTTGCATTTGTCTTCATTTGGAATTGTTTTGGGTCAATTTTCCCATTGTCGGATTGATCGGAGACTACTTTTTGGCATAGCTTCCTCAAATCAAGGGGTGCAGTTGGGGAGAATACGGACTGGAACTGGGAGTTAAGAATATTGGCCTTGTCCTTGTTGTTAGTGAAAAGATTACCGTTTTTCTCAAGTGGGGCGATTCCTCGTGAGTCCTGTTTTGAATTCTTCAGTAGAGAATATAGTTTTTTTCTAGAAAAGGTGGACTTATTAGTGTTATCATCTGTGTTGGAGTTTATCCCTAAAATGTCTTGGAGGTAGTTGTTGTATGCTTTTTTGAACTTATGTTTGACTGTGTTTTTAATTTTTGTAAGTTCGTTTTTGTCTTTTAGCTTCTTTGAAGTTTTCTTTTTTTGATATAAGCTGTCTCTTTTTCTATTCTATATTGTTTGAACTCTGTCCAGAGATTTTCGACCGATTTGTCATTTTGGTTGGTTAGGAAGGATTGCTGAGCTTCCTCCATATATTGCCTAAAGCCATCCCAGTCAGCTTTGCTGTAGAGCTCTATCCGTCTTGGTTTCTAGGTCTCGGCTTAACGTCAATGATGCATTTTACAATATCGTGGTCTGCTAGGCCGGGGGAAACTGTGATATCATTGACTAAGGTGTGCTTGTTTGTGAGAAACAAATCAAGAATACTGTCCAGTCTGGTGGGTTCTCTTACCATTTGGATTAAGTTATAATCATTCATTAATTCGATGAATTCTTCGTAGAGTTTTGTGAATCTGCAGCCTGTTTTTATAAGTGGTGCATCATTTTCCCAATACAGTTTGGGGTATTGAAGTCTCCAAAGACCCAGATCTTGCTTTTGGTCTTGTTTACTAGTTCTAATGATTTTGCAGGTTCAGAAGCGCTGTGTTCGTCATTTTCCTTTGGTTTATAATATGCACAAATGTGTAATGGTTGAGTATCTGTGAGTTCAATTTTTACCCATAAAATTTCGCAATCAGTTTTCAAATGCTTCTGTTCTGTAGCGATTATAGTATTTTTAACGAGGATAAAAACACCACCTCTGTTCGTGCCTGTCTGTCTGTCTTGTCTGAATGGAGTATAGCCTATATCTGTAGGAAAGTATTCACTGTCAGATATGTCCGGAGTTAACCAGGACTCTGTTCCAACTAATATATCTGATTTTCCAGAGTGAAGGAGTGCATGAAATTCTGCCTTTTTATTTTTGATAGACTGAAAGTTTACATTTAAAACTTTGAGATTAGTTATCTTATTTTGTTTGGACTTTGTGGAGTGCGCGTTATCAGAGAACGAACTTTCACCTTCAGTGCTAAGTACACTGTAGCTATTGTGGGAGGCAAATGAGATATTTGATGTCTTTAATGCCGACAAATTTTGGTAGTCACAATTCAAGCATGCCCATGAGAAGGACACATCATCAGCGAAGTAGAATTAGATCTAGTACAGGTACAATGTAATCTGGTCGGACCACAAGTGCTACCGGCACTAGTTACGGCCCTTACCCCTAGTTTACACCATTTGCAATCTGGTTTCATATCTAATTTAAATACAGAGCAAATTGCTTAACAACTTTTGTTTTTAGCAACTTCTAGATCTACTTAATCGCATTGAGTCTTCAGAAAATGCATAAAAACGACCATACACCACTGTATTCAAATTCGTAAAATATTAAACTATATTGTTCGCTAATCCGAGTGGCCCATTCCGAGTGGTATTCGAAAAAAAGTTATCTCCCTTGCACTCTTGGCATTGGCGGGAAAATAAGAACAACATGGCGAAACGAAAGTAGAACATACTCATCTCATTGCATCCTAATGAAAACCGTCATAGTGTTTTGTGGCGTCTGCAGGGCTATTAGTTGTGATAATTATAGCGCTAATGATCCAATCATTAATGGTAGATACAGGATATATATTTATAGAAGCAAACAGGCTAATGTTGAGGATTATCATCCTTTCGGTAAGTAGAGGTGTCCAGAATGTACTGTACTTCAACAGGGGTTTCCAGAATGCACTGTACTTCAACAGGGGTGTCCAGAATGTACTGTACTTCAACAGGGGTGTCCATAATGTACTATACTTCAACAGGGGTGTCAATAATGTACTGTACTTCATCAGGGGTGTCCAGAATGTACTGTACTTCATCAGGGGTGTCCAGAATGTACTGTACTTCAGAGGGGTGTCCAGAATGTACTGTACTTCAGAGGGGTGTCAAGAATGTACTGTACTTCATCAGGGGTGTCCAGAATGTACTGTACTTCATCAGGGGTGTCCAGAATGTACTGTACTTCAGCAGGGGTGTCCAGAATGTACTGTACTTCATCAGGGGTGTCCAGAATGTACTGTACTTCAACAGGGGTGTCCATAATGTACTATACTTCAACAGGGGTGTCAAGAATGTACTGTACTTCATCAGGGGTGTCCAGAATGTACTGTACTTCATCAGGGGTGTCCAGAATGTACTGTACTTCAGAGGGGTGTCCAGAATGTACTGTACTTCAGAGGGGTGTCAAGAATGTACTGTACTTCATCAGGGGTGTCCAGAATGAACTGTACTTCAACAGGGGTGTCCAGAATGTACTGTACTTCAGCAGGGGATGTACTGTACTTCAGCAGGGGTGTCCAGAATGTACTGTACTTCAACAGAGTGTCCAGCATGTACTGCACTTCAGCAGGGGTGTCCAGAATGTACTAAACTTCAACAGGGGTGTCCAGAATGTACTGTACTTCATCAGGGGTGTCCAGAATGTACTGTACTTCAACAGTGGTGTCCAGAATGTACTGTACTTCATCAGGGGTGTCCAGAATGTACTGTACTTCAGCAGGGGTGTCCAGAATGTACTGTTCTTCAGCAGGGGTGTCCAGAATGTACTGTACTTCATCAGGGGTGTCCAGAATGTACTGTACTTCAACATTGTCTTGTGTTCCTGATATTATTATTTTTTTATTTATGGAATAATATATTGTCCAAGCATACAACATAAGTTTTGTATTTAATTGGGGTGGGGTGGAGTATCATAACAGGAAAACAGCAAATTGAATTTGGTAACAGATAACAAAGAATTTATCGCCACTTGATACAGCTTTTGGATAACATATAACAGTAAATAAATATTCTCAATAACACATAAACTATTGCCAACAACAGATACCATTAAATTAACCAATAATGGATAACTGTTAATATTATTTCACATTAACACCTGTTAACATTATTTCATAGATAACAAAACATAAAATTCGCAAATAACAGCTTAACAAAAATAACCATTGACTTGCCTCATTTAATGGTGATAAAATGCTATGTTTATAAGTGATATTAAAGTAATAAACTTCTTCCAAGATAGCTACTAAATATTCAGGGCAGATTATAAGAAGTTATTGATAAAATTACTCTACATAAAGAAACTAGAGCAAACTGTCCAGTTATCGACACCTTAAGCTCAAATATCCATACTGGTTGTGTACCAGTTATCGTCATTCACCAGATTTCGTCATTATCAATAAAACGCTCGATGTTGTGATTATTTTTCGACCACACTTTACAAATCACTACACGTTATCAGCAGACAATTGGAGAGGAAAAAATATTTTAGAAATGTTAACATACACTCCGTTTACCTATATAAATACTGTTATAAACAAAACACAATCGGGGGAATCACACGCTAATGCGCATGCGCAGGAAAAAATCCTTTTAAAATATCTGACCCTTTACGTCGAATCATTGAATCAATTTTACATGCCCAGAAAACTAAAAGCATGCGCTAAACATTTTCAGCCAAGGGAAACAACGAGTACACATCAGTTATTTCCCTTTACATTATGAACGTCGAAGTGAGGTAAATTACACCCGATGATACAGTGGAAGAATCATTTTAAATTGTAGCTATAACTTTTTGCAAAATATTTTTGTATGTATTCAAATGCAATGGTATATTTCTGTTTCAATTAATAACTACACAAGTTTTCATTATCCCAAATATGGGTTATTTCGGTATTTAAACTGAAGATGACGATAACTATTGCATTCAGCTCAGACCACCTGCACAATTCAGTCTATATTTAGTAACTGTCACGTGACACTTGGTACCGAGAATAGAAACAATGTAAACACCGGGTAAGCTTCTCTACCGGCAAAACTGTTTATGAGATGACTAGTTTTGATTTAGATATATTAAAGAACCAGCATAAAAATGACGATATCTGGTATACAGCCAGTATGTAGATTTCATAAATACTTTACCAAGAATATCTAACACCGATATCCATTGGTTGATGATAGGCCTGTCAAATCTTTGATTTCCGGATTCTCCGGATTTTTTTATTTGCTCAATTTGCTCAGTCTTATCCATAGCTTTGAAAGTACTGAAGATAATTTCATAGAACTTCATACAAGTGTTAATCACAATGAGAAGGTGTGTCATGCTCAAGATGCAGGTCCATGCCTTAAAGGTCAAGGTCTCACTTTGAGGTCAAAGGCCAAATGAGTCAAAATCATGTCTCAGCCATAACTTTGAAAGTACTGAATGAAACTTGATGAACTTCACGCAGATTTTAAAGGGGGCACATCAGGCTTTGTGGGTAAATTTGTTTAAAAGAAACTAAAACAATAAGAAAAACTAAATTAAAACTTGAAATGGTTCAAAGATATAGATGGAACATGAACCGTATCATAGATATAATAAAGTGCAATAGTTAATGGTTATAAATTACAACAATTGTTATCAGGCCATAGAGGAATCTCCAAGTTATAAGTAGCTGTCACGCGGATCACCACGGCTAAAAGTTACGGCGATTGCAGCTTTATGGGAATTTTATTAAATTGCACTGAATAACATAACATTTAAAAAATGTAGGAATCCCTGTAGTAAAACCTTTTGCCTGGTGCATTTGTCACAGGTCTAATGCTGACATTTTTTGTTAGCGTGTTCTGTGTTTTAAACTTACCGTATTTTCTCTAATAGTTGCACCTAGCCTTGTAGAAATGACCCACCCCACCTCCCACCTCCACTCCGCACAACCTTCTAATTTTTTTTTTTTTTTTTTTTTCAAAATTCAATACCAGGGCCTTATTTTACCATTTTTGGGGAATGGACCTTTTGCCCTTAATTGGGGTAAAAAATCTGTAAATGGAGAATGAAATGTCCAAGGTATGTTTAAAATAATGGGGAAATCTGCATGTCTTTAAAAGAAATTTGGGTGGGGAAGTGGCCTTATACAAGCTGCTGCACAGAAGGGTAAAAAGGCCCTGAATACATTTTCAGTTTTTTCTATCCAAAATTCCAATTAAATCGTAGAGCCCGGGCACTACTGTTAGGGCAAATACTATATTCGTGTGGAAGATTGAAAGATCGGGGAAAGATATAACATGTATATCAGTTCATCTATCTTTATGTCACTTTATTTGTATAACAAAATCTACGCTATACCTACCGATAAAGGGATTTAAAATACGCTTTATTGAATTTTTATTGAGATACAAGTGTTTTAAGAGCTTCTACATATTAAAAAATAGATTAGGATGTGGTAGTATTGATTTAAAATGGGCATTAATGTTCACATGACACTGTTTGCCGATTTAACACCGTTAATGCATCAACAGTACACATATTTCTCTTTAAAGTACCTGGGAACTGTTCAATATCGCATTTGTTCCTTATTATTTCGAGTACTGAAATGGTGTTTGTATACCCACCTACTTGTTTTTCATAATGTACCGAGTTTTGTGGACAGCGTTACGAGTGTTTGTATAGATAGGTAGACGTTCTTCCATTATCAATTTTTCAATTTTTCGATGATATAATGGCTTTTAGATTATTATTCTATAGTGGGGAAATAGTTCAAACAGATTAACTCTTGATTTTCTTAAAGACCGAGTGTTTATCTTTTGCAATAGAGTTATATAAATTAAATTTTTAGAATGTCAAACAATAAGATGTGCATTAAATATATGTTGGAAAAAGTATAATGGGAATACAAAAAAAAATAAAAAAAATTAAAAAAATGGTCAAAAAAAAGTATGTGGTATGCGTATTTTGGTCTGCATAAGACCATTTTTCCCCCTGCTCCTGTGAAACCTAAAATATAGAAAAAAATCTGAGAACCAAAAAATAAAAAAAAGGATCTAATGAGGGATATTGGCAACTTGCTGGTACATGCCTACTATAAGGCTGTCATTAGTACTGTCAAGGGTTTATTGAAATAGCCACCATTAGCCACAATATAAATTATATACTTTTAAATGATGTTTGAGAAGGCAGTGGTAATTTTATTTTAGGACATGTTGTTTCAAATAAAGGATTTGTTTAAGATTATATAACAAGCAAAAATTTATTTTGTGTTTTATTTGCTTGTGCTTTAGGTCAACAACCATAACTGTTGGAAAACATATACTAAGCTATGCTACATCAGGCAAAACATGCACATCATTTTTAACAGTTTATGAAATTTTAAGAAGTCTTACAACTTAAGGAATTGTAAAATCATCAGTTGTCAAATCAATCAATCAATCAATCAGTCTGACTAGTCAGTCAGTCAGTGTCTCTCGGTCGGTCGGTCGATTGGTCGGTTGGACGGTCAGTTGGTCGGCCAATAAATCAGTCAATCGATCAATATTATAATATATCAATATACCCTAACCCTTTTCCCTTTTTTAAAGCCTGGGGATAATTAATATTTTCAGTAACTTATCATGAAAAATATTATATTGCATTGTACTGCATTAAAGAAACTCACCCGCCAAATAACGGCAATATTACACCAAAACTGTTTATCAAAACTCTATCCAGGTGTTCAGTTCAGATGTATAAGGCCAAAAATAAAATTATGTTTGTTTCCCCTTCCCGACCGACCCACCGAAATTGCCGCGACCCGAATTATTTTTTCGACACTGGCGAAATTTTTTTTTTTTTTTTTTTTTTTTGTCTTAAATGTGTCTTATAGGTAGCATGTATTCCAGTTTTGATCTCAAATAAAAGAAATGAAATAAAAAAAATATTTTACCTACCTACCTACCCAACCCTTTTTTGCATGGGTCGGGAAGGGGAAACAAACATAATTTTATTTTTGGCCTAATAATATATATGTGTGGATTAAAAGTATATATTCATGGGTTCTTAAACTACCCATGATTGAATATGCGTAAAATGAATTAGGAGTTGATAACTCTTAATTTGATTCTCCAGTTTTGGTCTGTTTGGCCTGGCTGGTCCTAACCGTTTATATTGTGTCTGTAGAGTTTGGATTCTCATAATATGTAAGTTATATCACAGACCTAATAACAAATAGATTGGACACTATGAAAATTACCTACATTTCACGTGGCACAGTGAGAATATTTCATTAAATATTTCCCAACTTTAAACACACATATCATGAAAGTTCTATAGATATAAGTTTCATTCATGCCAAATCCCATCACAAATTAAATTTTCTTTCCAATGATAGTTTTTTGTTTTCTCTTACATTGACCTTGACCTTGATTTTTAAGAGAAAAGCGACAAATGATGACATTTTTAACTTTAAACATCTTTTTATACAGTTTCTTATTTTGAAAATAAACATAAATTATTATAATCCCATTTTGCTATTCACTACGAATTTATTTTGAATGTATTCTCATCAAAATCAGTGAATAATTGAGAGAGAAGATAGAAGGAAAAATTCAGATGCCACGTGATATTTTGGTTACTTCATTGGTTAAGATAGGGAGTTTAATATGTCTGTGGTTATATATAAACCTCATCGTCAGTAAATTTAGAAACGGTGTTCACCTGATGTAAAATGTGCCTGTTGATGGCGGGATAGGGACCTTAAAGGGACTGTAGGTGACCTGGAAGTAATTTGTCCCAATACAAATACAAGAGAAAACCCTCATAATGTGATACAGTTTCAAACAAATTTGCACATGCATTAGTAAGCTGCATATCTAATTGGGTTGAAATATAATTTATGAAAATGTTTGGACTGGGAAACGAGACATATGGGTGTGTTTTTGTTGTTAAATCAGCAATATTAATTCATATGGAGTTCATTATTGCTAGCAGTTGTACATATTATTGAATAAAAGTGTAATTAGATCACAAATAAATAATTTATTATAGCCTTAACGCATCATTTGAATAAATATTAACGATTATGCATCAAAACAAGTCGAGTCATCAACCAAACTATTTCAGTTATATTTAATATATTAATATCTTTTAAAGAAAAGAAAATCACTGCAAGTTGATTAAAAATAAATATACAAAATTAAAAATAATTATACAAATGTAAATGTATATTGTATGCTTATTTTTCATTTGCAGTGATTTTCTTTGCTTTAAAAGATATTTTGTCATTATGCCATATATGGTAAAAAGGCGCAATGACATCATCGTTCCAAGATGGCCACTCCATTTATGTTTCTTTGCAAATTTTCAATAGGTCATATCTCTTTTATTTTTCATGTCATTTTGATAATTCTTTCAGCTTTTTTCAAGTTTTTCAGAGCCCTTTTAAATAAACCTGTTGTAGTGTAAAATAATGTATCAACCCCTTTAAGCTAAAAAATCCTTAAAATTAAATTCAGTTTTGTCCAAAACCACTATTTTAAATATTTTTGTTTTTATTTCAGAAAATACAAAATGAAAAAGACAGAATCTTAAGGTCACCATCACCTGATAGTAAGTATGGTGTTTTAAAATGTTTGTGTCAATGTCGTTACCTATTAAACTCACCTGAGGCGTAGGGTCACTGTTTATACTTTTAACTCACCTGAGCCAAAAGGTCACTGTTTATATGATTTAGCTCACCTGAGCCGAAGCCTTGAAGACTGTCAAACTTTTCTAGCTCATCTGAAAAATGGCTGTCAATGGGGTTCCTATGTTTGTATAAAATTATTGAAATTATTAATTTCGTTGGATAATTGAAATGATGCTCGGCACATTCGTTGGATGAAATTATATGATGTAAGGCAGTGCGAAGCAAAATTATATGATGTAAGGCAGTGCGAAGCAAACTTATGTGATGTAAGGCAGTGCGAAGCAAACTTATATGATGTAAGGCAGTGCAATGCAAAATTATATGATGTAAGGTAGTGCGAAGCAAAATTATATGATGTAAGGCAGTGCAAAGCAAACTTACATGATGTAAGGCAGTGCGAAGCGAAATTATATGATGTAAGGCAGTGCGAATCAAAATTATATGATGTAAGGCAGTGCAAAGCAAAATTATATGATGATATGATGTAAGGCAGTGCAAAACAAAATAATATGATGTAAGGCAGTGCCAAACAAAATTATATGATATAAGGCTGTGCAAATCAAAATTATATGATGTAAGGCAGTGCAAAGCAAAATATATGATATAAGGCAGTGCGAATCAAAATTATATGATGTAAGGCAGTGCTAATCAAAATTATATGATGTAAGGCTGTGCGAATCAAAATTATATGATATGATGTAAGGCAGTGTGAAGCAAAATTATATGATGTAAGGCAGTGCAAAGCAAAATTATATGATGTAAGGCAGTGCCAAACAAAATTATATGATTTCAGGCTGTACGAATCAAAATTATATGATGTAAGGCAGTGCAAAGCAAAATTATATGATGTAAGGCAGTGCGAATCAAACTTATATGATGTAAGGCAGTGCAAAACAAAATTATATGATGTAAGGCAGTGCCAAACAAAATTATATGATGTAAGGCTGTGCGAATCAAAATTATATGATGTAAGGCAGTGCAAAGCAAAATTATATGATGTAAGGCAGTGCGAATCAAAATTATATGATGTAAGGCAGTGCGAATCAAAATTATATGATGTACGGCTGTGCGAATCAAAATTATATGATGATATGATGTAAGGCAGTGTGAAGCAAAATTATATGATATAAGGCAGTGCAAAGCAAACTTATATGATGTAAGGCTGTGCGAATCAAAATTATATGATGTAAGGCAGTGCAAAACAAAATTAAATGATGTAAGGCAGTGCAAAGCAAAATTATATGATGTACGGCAGTGCAAAACAAAATTATATGATGTAAGGCAGTGCAAAACAAAATTATATGATGTAAGGCTGTGCAAAGCAAAATTATATGATGGAAGGCTGTGCGAATCAAAATTATATGATGTAAGGCTGTGCAAAGCAAAATTATATGATGTAAGGCAGTGCGAATCAAAATTATATGATGTAAGGCTGTGTGAATCAAAATTATATGATGATATGATGTAAGGCAGTGTGAAGCAAAATTATATGCTGTAAGGTAGTGCAAAGCAAAATTATATGATGTAAGGCAGTGCCAAACAAAATTATATGATGTAAGTCTGTGCGAATCAAAATTATATGATGTTAGGCAGTGCAAAGCAAAATATATGATATAAGGCCAGAGCCCCAGATAAGAATTGGTTTGGTCTGCTTAAATACCCACCTATATTTTTGTCAATTGGGTATCTTAAAATACAACTGATTAAAAAAAAGTAATGCACTCATCAAATGTTTCGTTAATTGGGTATCAACACAAAATAGTACAAATAGGTACTTACAATAGTGTACTTTTCAGATCTTTATGTTGTGTGTTGTATGAGTCTCTGTTGTGGCTTCTATTTCACATGAATTTTTACCAACACATGAGAGGTTATATGGCGCCTAACAGGCATGAACACGCCAGGCTCATCCTCCATCGAGATAAAACATGGGAAATGGGCCGAGAGGCTAGAACCTTTTCACCCTGAACTGCAGAGTTGCTGCAAATTCTATCATAGAAACTCCATTTACGCTGGAAAAATCAACTGTAACTTCTATGTTTTAACTGATTGTTTTATTTTCGCTGAATAGTTAATGATTCAGATTTAATCATCATCATAATTATTGACGACAATTAGCCAGGTATATTTAGTTTTCCAGTCTCTAACGGTTTTAGTAACTACACGATTGCCGTCGGTTTTGTTACTGATGACAAAATATTGTTTAATACATTGTGAACAATTGGAATTGACGGGTGAATACATATATCGATTAATTCCTCTATAATTCCGGAAACAACCCCGTCACCATCTAATGGTTTGGGAATTCCAAAATACCTTACTATTTTGTTTTGCTATGTATTTATACTTGCCTTTCTACAACCTCTTTTGACGGATGCCATTTTACACAAACGCTTGAAAATTACCAAGCCACATAGTGATCTAGACTTTATTTTATATTGGACTGGTTTACGAAATTACTATTTGTTCTATAGCGACATACTGTTAAATACTCCAGTAACGTCTACTAGACGGGTTCGCTAATTAACCGGGAGAATACAGAATGACGAAGATTTGTTTACATTCTACGAAAGTCAGAGACAACGTGCGATTACAATAATGGAAGTTTGTACGCACATATTTTTTAAATAATTGCTTAAATGGGATTTCATATGCTTTTTGGTACGCTTGATTTTAATTTCAATTTGTTTTTCCATTGTTTTAATTGGGTAATTACACAAATACGCAGCTTATCTGGAGCTCTGTAAGGCAGTGCGAATCAAAATTATATGATGTAAGGCAGTGCTAATCAAAATTATATGATGTAAGGCTGTGCGAATCAAAATTAAATGATATGATGTAAGGCAGTGTGAAGCAAAATTATATGATGTAAGGCAGTGCAAAGCAAAATTATATGATGTAAGGCAGTGCCAAACAAAATTATATGATGTAAGGCTGTGCGAATCAAAATTATATGATGTAAGGCAGTGCAAAGCAAAATTATATGATGTAAGGCGGTGCGAATCAAAATTATATGATGTAAGGCAGTGCGAATCAAAATTATATGATGTAAGGCAGTGCAAAGCAAAATTATATGATGTAAGGCAGTGCGAAGCAAAATTATATGATGTAAGGCAGTGCAAAGCAAAATTGTGTGATGATATGATGTAAGGCAATGCGAAGCAAAATTATATGATGTAAGGCAGTGTGAAGCAAAATTATATGATGTAAGGCAGTGCCAAACAAAATTATATGATGTAAGGCTGTGCGAATCAAAATTATATGATGTAAGGCAGTGCCAAGCAAAATTATGTGATGATATGATGTAAGGCAGTGTGAAGCAAAATTATATAATGTAAGGCAGTGCCAAGCAAAATTATATCGTGTAAGGCAGTGCAAAGCAAAATTATATGATGTAAGGCAGTGCCAAGCAAAACTATATTATGTAAGGCAGTGCAAAGCAAAATTATATGATGTAAGGCAGTGCCAAGCAAAACTATATGATGTAAGGCAGTGCAAAGCAAAATTATATGATGTAAGGCAGCGCCAAGCAAAATTATATGATGTAAGGCAGTGCGAATCAAAATTATATGATGTAAGGCAGTGCCAAGCAAAATTATATGATGTAAGGCAGTGCCAAGCAAAATTATATCGTGTAAGGCAGTGCAAAGCAAAATTATATGATGTAAGGCAGTGCAAAGCAAAATTATATGATGTTAGGCAGTGCCAAGCAAAACTATATCATGTAAGGCAGTGCAAAGCAAAATTATATGATGTAAGGCAGTGCAAAGCAAAATTATATGATGTAAGGCTGTGCGAATCAAAATTATATGATGTAAGGCAGTGCAAAACAAAATTATTTGATGTAAGGCAGTGCAAAGCAAAATTATATGATGTAAGGCAGTGCCAAACAAAATTATTTGATGTAAGGCAGTGCAAAGCAAAATTATATGATGTAAGGCAGTGTGAAGCAAAATTATATGATGTAAGGCAGTGCCAAACAAAATTATTTGATGTAAGGCAGTGCAAAGCAAAATTATATGATGTAAGGCAGTGCCAAACAAAATTATATGATGTAAGGCTGTGCGAATCAAAATTATATGATGTAAGGCAGTGCGAATCAAAATTATATGATGTAAGGCAGTGCGAATCAAAATTATATGATGTAAGGCTGTGCGAATCAAAATTATATGATGATATGATGTAAGGCAGTGTGAAGCAAAATTATATGATGTAAGGCAGTGCAAAGCAAAATTATATGATGTAAGGCTGTGCGAATCAAAATTATATGATGTAAGGCAGTGCAAAACAAAATTATATGATGTAAGGCAGTGCAAAGCAAAATTATATGATGTAAGGCAATGCAAAACAAAATTATATGATGTAAGGCAGTGCGAATCAAAATTATATGATGTAAGGCTGTGCAAAGCAAAATTATATGATGTAAGGCAGTGTGAAGCAAAATTATATGATGTAAGGCAGTGCCAAACAAAATTATATTATGTAAGGCTGTGCGAATCAAAATTATATGATGTAAGGCAGTGCCTAGCAAAATTATATGATGATATGATGTAAGGCAGTGTGAAGCAAAATTATATGATGTAAGGCAGTGCCAAGCAAAATTATATCATGTAAGGCAGTGCAAAGCAAAATTATATGATGTAAGGCAGTGCCAAGCAAAATTATATCATGTAAGGCAGTGCAAAGCAAAATTATATGATGTAAGGCAGTGCCAAGCAAAACTATATGATGTAAGGCAGTGCGAAGCAAAATTATATGATGTAAGGCAGTGCCAAGCAAAATTATATGATGTAAGGCAGTGCAAAGCAAAATTATATGATGTAAGGCAGTGCGAAGCAAAATTATATGATGTAAGGCAGTGCAAAGCAAAATTATATGATGTAAGGCAGTGCGAAGCAAAATTATATGATGTAAGGCAGTGCAAAGCAAAATTGTGTGATGATATGATGTAAGGCAATGCGAAGCAAAATTATATGATGTAAGGCAGTGTGAAGCAAAATTATATGATGAAAGGCAGTGCCAAACAAAATTATATGATGTAAGGCTGTGCGAATCAAAATTATATGATGTAAGGCAGTGCCAAGCAAAATTATGTGATGATATGATGTAAGGCAGTGTGAAGCAAAATTATATAATGTAAGGCAGTGCCAAGCAAAATTATATCGTGTAAGGCAGTGCAAAGCAAAATTATATGATGTAAGGCAGTGCCAAGCAAAACTATATCATGTAAGGCAGTGCAAAGCAAAATTATATGATGTAAGGCAGTGCCAAGCAAAACTATATGATGTAAGGCAGTGCAAAGCAAAATTATATGATGTAAGGCAGCGCCAAGCAAAATTATATGATGTAAGGCAGTGCGAATCAAAATTATATGATGTAAGGCAGTGCCAAGCAAAATTATATGATGTAAGGCAGTGCCAAGCAAAATTATATCGTGTAAGGCAGTGCAAAGCAAAATTATATGATGTAAGGCAGTGCCAAGCAAAACTATATCATGTAAGGCAGTGCAAAGCAAAATTATATGATGTAAGGCAGTGCCAAGCAAAACTATATGATGTAAGGCAGTGCAAAGCAAAATTATATGATGTAAGGCAGCGCCAAGCAAAATTATATGATGTAAGGCAGTGCGAATCAAAATTATATGATGTAAGGCAGTGCCAAGCAAAATTATATGATGTAAGGCAGTGCCAAGCAAAATTATATCGTGTAAGGCAGTGAAAAGCAAAATTATATGATGTAAGGCAGTGCCAAGCAAAACTATATCATGTAAGGCAGTGCAAAGCAAAAGTATATGATGTAAGGCAGTGCCAAGCAAAACTATATGATGTAAGGCAGTGCAAAGCAAAATTATATGATGTAAGGCAGCGCCAAGCAAAATTATATGATGTAAGGCAGTGCGAATCAAAATTATATGATGTAAGGCAGTGTGAAGCAAAATTATATGATGTAAGGCAGTGCCAAACAAAATTATATGATGTAAGGCTGTGCGAATCAAAATTATATGATGTAAGGCAGTGCCAAGCAAAATTATGTGATGATATGATGTAAGGCAGTGTGAAGCAAAATTATATAATGTAAGGCAGTGCCAAGCAAAATTATATCGTGTAAGGCAGTGCAAAGCAAAATTATATGATGTAAGGCAGTGCCAAGCAAAACTATATCATGTAAGGCAGTGCAAAGCAAAATTATATGATGTAAGGCAGTGCCAAGCAAAACTATATGATGTAAGGCAGTGCAAAGCAAAATTATATGATGTAAGGCAGCGCCAAGCAAAACTATATGATGTAAGGCAGTGCGAATCAAAATTATATGATGTAAGGCAGCGCCAAGCAAAATTATATGATGTAAGGCAGTGCCAAGCAAAATTATATCGTGTAAGGCAGTGCAAAGCAAAATTATATGATGTAAGGCAGTGCCAAGCAAAACTATATCATGTAAGGCAGTGCAAAGCAAAATTATATGATGTAAGGCAGTGCCAAGCAAAACTATATGATGTAAGGCAGTGCAAAGCAAAATTATATGATGTAAGGCAGCGCCAAGCAAAATTATATGATGTAAGGCAGTGCGAATCAAAATTATATGATGTAAGGCAGTGCCAAGCAAAATTATATGATGTAAGGCAGTGCCAAGCAAAATTATATCGTGTAAGGCAGTGCAAAGCAAAATTATATGATGTAAGGCAGTGCCAAGCAAAACTATATCATGTAAGGCAGTGCAAAGCAAAATTATATGATGTAAGGCAGTGCCAAGCAAAACTATATGATGTAAGGCAGTGCAAAGCAAAATTATATGATGTAAGGCAGCGCCAAGCAAAATTATATGATGTAAGGCAGTGCAAAGCAAAATTATATGATGTAAGGCAGTGCGAATTAAAATTATATGATGTAAGGCAGTGCCAAACAAAATTATATGATGTAAGGCTGTGCGAATCAAAATTATATGATGTAAGGCAGTGCCAAGCAAAATTATGTGATGATATGAAATAAGGCAGTGTGAAGCAAAATTATATAATGTAAGGCAGTGCCAAGCAAAATTATATCGTGTAAGGCAGTGCAAAGCAAAATTATATGATGTAAGGCAGTGCCAAGCAAAACTATATCATGTAAGGCAGTGCAAAGCAAAATTATATGATGTAAGGCAGTGCCAAGCAAAACTATATGATGTAAGGCAGTGCAAAGCAAAATTATATGATGTAAGGCAGCGCCAAGCAAAACTATATGATGTAAGGCAGTGCGAATCAAAATTATATGATGTAAGGCAGCGCCAAGCAAAATTATATGATGTAAGGCAGTGCCAAGCAAAATTATATCGTGTAAGGCAGTGCAAAGCAAAATTATATGATGTAAGGCAGTGCCAAGCAAAACTATATCATGTAAGGCAGTGCAAAGCAAAATTATATGATGTAAGGCAGTGCCAAGCAAAACTATATGATGTAAGGCAGTGCAAAGCAAAATTATATGATGTAAGGCAGCGCCAAGCAAAATTATATGATGTAAGGCAGTGCGAATCAAAATTATATGATGTAAGGCAGTGCCAAGCAAAATTATATGATGTAAGGCAGTGCCAAGCAAAATTATATCGTGTAAGGCAGTGCAAAGCAAAATTATATGATGTAAGGCAGTGCCAAGCAAAACTATATCATGTAAGGCAGTGCAAAGCAAAATTATATGATGTAAGGCAGTGCCAAGCAAAACTATATGATGTAAGGCAGTGCAAAGCAAAATTATATGATGTAAGGCAGCGCCAAGCAAAATTATATGATGTAAGGCAGTGCAAAGCAAAATTATATGATGTAAGGCAGTGCGAATCAAAATTATATGATGTAAGGCAGTGCGAATCAAAATTATATGATGTAAGGCAGTGCCAAGCATCATATCAATTTTTTCCAACGAGTTTAATAAATTCAATAATTTTAAATTATATGATGTAAGGCAGTGCTAAACAAAATTATTTGATGTAAGGCAGTGCAAAGCAAAATTATATGATGTAAGGCAGTGCCAAACAAAATTATATGATGTTAGGCTGTGCGAATCAAAATTATATGATGTAAGGCAGTGCAAAGCAAAATTATATGATGTAAGGCAGTGCGAATCAAAATTATATGATGTAAGGCAGTGCGAATCAAAATTATATGATGTAAGGCTGTGCGAATCAAAATTATATGATGATATGATGTAAGGCAGTGTGAAGCAAAATTATATGATGTAAGGCAGTGCAAAGCAAAATTATATGATGTAAGGCTGTGCGAATCAAAATTATATGATGTAAGGCAGTGCAAAACAAAATTATATGATGTAAGGCAGTGCAAAGCAAAATTATATGATGTAAGGCAATGCAAAACAAAATTATATGATGTAAGGCAGTGCGAATCAAAATTATATGATGTAAGGCTGTGCAAAGCAAAATTATATGATGTAAGGCAGTGTGAAGCAAAATTATATGATGTAAGGCAGTGCCAAACAAAATTATATGATGTAAGGCTGTGCGAATCAAAATTATATGATGTAAGGCAGTGCCTAGCAAAATTATATGATGATATGATGTAAGGCAGTGTGAAGCAAAATTATATGATGTAAGGCTGTGCCAAACAAAATTATATGATGTAAGGCAGTGCCAAACAAAATTATATGATGTAAGGCAGTGCCAAGCAAAATTATATGATGTAAGGCAGTGCCAAGCAAAATTATATGATGTAAGGCAGTGCGAATCAAAATTATATGATGTAAGGCAGTGCCAAGCAAAATTATATGATGTAAGGCAGTGCGAATCAAAATTATATGATGTAAGGCAGTGCGAATCAAAATTATATGATGTAAGGCAGTGCCAAGCAAAATTATATGATGTAAGGCTGTGCGAATCAAAATTATATGATGTAAGGCAGTGCCAAGCAAAATTATATGATGTAAGGCAGTGCGAATCAAAATTATATGATGTAAGGCAGTGCGAATCAAAATTATATGATGTAAGGCAGTGCCAAGCAAAATTATATGATGTAAGGCAGTGCGAATCAAAATTATATGATGTAAGGCAGTGCCAAGCAAAATTATATGATGTAAGGCAGTGCGAATCAAAATTATATGATGTAAGGCAGTGCGAATCAAATTTATATGATGTAAGGCAGTGCCAAGCAAAATTATATGATGTAAGGCTGTGCGAATCAAAATTATATGATGTAAGGCAGTGCCAAGCAAAATTATATGATGTAAGGCAGTGCGAATCAAAATTATATGATGTAAGGCAGTGCGAATCAAAATTATATGATGTAAGGCAGTGCCAAGCAAAATTATATGATGTAAGGCAGCGCCAAGCAAAATTATATGATGTAAGGCAGCGCCAAGCAAAATTATATGATGTAAGGCAGTGCAAAACAAAATTATATGATGTAAGGCAGTGCGAATCAAAATTATATGATGTAAGGCAGTGCCAAGCAAAATTATATGATGTAAGGCAGTGCGAATCAAAATTATATGATGTAAGGCAGTGCCAAGCAAAATTATATGATGTAAGGCAGTGCGAATCAAAATTATATGATGTAAGGCAGTGCGAATCAAAATTATATGATGTAAGGCAGTGCCAAGCAAAATTATATGATGTAAGGCTGTGCGAATCAAAATTATATGATGTAAGGCAGTGCCAAGCAAAATTATATGATGTAAGGCAGTGCGAATCAAAATTATATGATGTAAGGCAGTGCGAATCAAAATTATATGATGTAAGGCAGTGCCAAGCAAAATTATATGATGTAAGGCAGTGCCAAGCAAAATTATATGATGTAAGGCAGCGCCAAGCAAAATTATATGATGTAAGGCAGTGCAAAACAAAATTATATGATGTAAGGCAGTGCGAATCAAAATTATATGATGTTAGGCAGTGCAAAACAAAATTATATGATGTAAGGCAGTGCGAATCAAAATTATATGATGTTAGGCAGTGCAAAACAAAATTATATGATGTAAGGCAGTGCCAAGCAAAATTATATGATGTAAGGCAGTGCGAATCAAAATTATATGATGTAAGGCAGTGCCAAGCAAAATTATATGATGTAAGGCAGTGCGAATCAAAATTATATGATGTAAGGCAGCGCGAATCAAAATTATATGATGTAAGGCAGTGCGAATCAAAATTATATGATGTAAGGCAGTGCGAATCAAAATTATATGATGTAAGGCAGTGCGAATCAAAATTATATGATGTAAGGCAGTGCGAATCAAAATTATATGATGTAAGGCAGTGCCAAGCAAAATTATATGATGTAAGGCAGTGCGAATCAAAATTATATGATGTAAGGCAGTGCGAATCAAAATTATATGATGTAAGGCAGTGCCAAGCAAAATTATATGATGTAAGGCAGTGCGAATCAAAATTATATGATGTAAGGCAGTGCGAATCAAAATTATATGATGTAAGGCAGTGCGAATCAAAATTATATGATGTAAGGCAGTGCCAAGCATCATATCAATTTTATCCAACGAGTTTAATAAATTAAATAATTTTAACCATTTTGTTAACTTAATTTTATCTAACGAATTGAATTGAATTGGGGTTTTAAGGCACATCAACACATGAAAAGGTTATATGGCGCCTAGTAGGCATGAACATGCCAGGCTCATCTTCCATGTACATCGAGATAAAATATGGAAAATGGGCCTAGAACCTTCTCACCCTGAACTGCAGAGTTGCTGCAAATTCTATCGTAGAAACTCCAGCGAGTTTTAATAATAAATTCAATATTAATATGCATGAATGTGTGTTTCTATTTATCAAATAACTAAAAATAAGAAAGCATCATAAGCAACATTTATTAATGTAGATGCCTATATATAATATTGTCGTACCATGAAATGGTATGTTTACTCAGTCTTCTCCATATGATGTCGAACAATTGGCAGCTTCTGTTATTCGGTGTTTTAACGCTAACGGAAATCGATGAGACAGTTCCGATCCGAACTTAACGGAAAACATAAATCCAGCTCCCAGAGGGATTCGAACCCGCAGAAGGTTATTGAAATGTTCTCTATATATTTCTATATCAAATATCAGAGCCTCAGGGATGGGTCAGTAGAGACATCATGAAGGGTACAAATTTAGTTCAGCACAAGACCAAAAATGCTACATGGAGCAGCATCAGAGCTAAGCCATATTAGTTTTAGAAAGAAGATTTTTCCATTTATATTTCTATATAAGAGCCACAGGATGGGTCAAAAGTGACCTAAGGTCATGACATTTTATGCAGTTCTTCCATATCAATTATTCAATGCAAAATTATGGCCCTTTTCATAAAACTTTAACAAATAAAAACAAAATCTGCTCCATAATTTGTAAAGGATTGCACCCTCTGTCTTCAAATTGTATTGACAGATTGTCCTTGTTAATGATATAAACACACGACAGGCGATACCCTTCTAGTTTTTAGCTCGACCGATCAGAGATCAGCAGAGCTTATGCCGTGGTGCGGCGTCCGTCGTCCGTCAGTCCGTCTGTCCGTAAAGTTTTATTTGTAGCGACTACTCCTCTAAAACTACTAGATGGATATTCATGAAACTTTACAGAAATGTTGCCCATGAAGTCTAGTTGATCCTAGCAAAAATTCATGTTGATGTGAAATCCAAGATGGCCACCAAAGCTAAAAATAGATTTTTAAAATACAAGTTTGTAGCGACTACTTCTTGAAAACTCTAAGTGATATTGATATGGGACTTTTTCTAAAATGATCAGCATGACATGATGTTGGTACTTGTCAAAAATCGTTTTGATTCGACGTTAAACATGGCTGCCAGCGGCCATCTTTGTTTACATAGAGTTATATAGTAAAAACTTGTAGCGACTACTTCTCTGAAACTACTTGGCGGATTTTTATGAAACTTTACAGAAATGTTGCCCATGAAGTCTAGTTGATCCTAGCAAAAATTCATGTTGATGTGAAATCCAAGATGGCCGCCAAAGCTAAAAATATATTTTTAATATACAAGTTTGTAGCGACTACTTCTTGAAAACTCTAAGTGATATTGATATGGGACTTTTTCTAAAATGATCAGCATGACATGATGTTGGTACTTGTCAAAAATCGTTTTGATTCGACGTTAAACATGGCTGCCAGCGGCCATCTTTGTTTACATAGAGTTATATAGTAAAAACTTGTAGCGACTACTTCTCTGAAACTACTTGGCGGATTTTTATGAAACTTTACAGAAATGTTGCCCATGAAGTGTAGTTGATCCTAGCAAAAATTCATGTTGATGTGAAATCCAAGATGGCCACCAAAGCTAAAAATAGATTTTTAAAATACAAGTTTGTAGCGACTACTTCTTGAAAACTCTAAGTGATATTGATATGGGACTTTTTCTAAAATGATCAGCATGACATGATGTTGGTCCTTGTCAAAAATCGTTTTGATTCGACGTTAAACATGGCTGCCAGCGGCCATCTTTGTTTACATAGAGTTTTATAGTAAAAACTTGTAGCGACTACTCCTCTGAAACTACTTGGCGGATTTTTATGAAACTTTACAGAAATGTTGCTCTTGATGTGTAATTGATCATAGTAAAATTTCAGATCGGCCAGAAATTTAAGATGGCCACCACAGCTAAAAATAGATTTTTAAAAAATAAGTTTTTAGCGACTACTTCTTGAAAACTATAAGTGATATTGATATGGGACTTTTTCTAAAATGATCAGCATGACATGATGTTGATCTGAGTCGAACATTATTTTGATTCGACGTTAAACATGGCTGCCAGTGGCCATCTTTGTTTACATAGAGTTATATAGTAAAAACTTGTAGTGACTACTCCTCTGCAACTACTTGGTGGATGTTCATGAAACTTCACAGGAATGTTGCTCTTAATGTCTAGTTGATCCTAGAAAAATTTCAGGCTGGCCGGAAATTCAAAATGGCCGCCACGGCTAAAAATAGATTTAAAATAAATAAATTTGTAGCAACTACTTCTTGAAAACTGTGAGTGATATTGATATGGACATTTTCTAAAATGATCAGCATGACATGATGTTGATCCTTGTCGAAATTTATTTCGATGCGACTTTAAACACTAGCGGCCATCTTTGTTTACATAGATTTATATAGTAAAAACTTGTAGCGACTACTCCTCTGAAACTACTTGACAAATGTTAATGAAACTTCACAGGAATGTTGCTCTTGATGTCTTATTGATCCCAGAATTATTTTAGGTCTGCCGGAAACTCAAGATGGCCGCCATGGCTAAAAACAGATTTTTAAAAAAAAGTTTTTAGCGACTACTTCTTGAAAACTGTAAGTGATATTGATATGGGACTTTTTCTAAAATGATCAGCATGACATGATGTTGATCCTTGTCGAAAATTATTTTGATTCGACGTTAAACATGGGCACCAGTGGCCATCTTTGTTTCCATAGAGTTTGTATAGTAAAAATTTGTAGTGACTACTCCTCTGAAACTACTAGACGGATTTTCATGAAACTTCACAGGAATGTTGCTCTTGATGTCTAGTTAATCCTAGCACAATTTCAGGTCGGCCGGAAATTCAAGATGGCCACCACGGCTAAACATAGATTTTTAAAACAAGTTAGTAGCGACTACTTCTTGAAAACTGTAAGTGATATTGATATGGGACTTCTTCTGAAATGATCAGCATGACAAGATGTTGATCCTTGTCGAAATTAAACATGGCTGCCAGTGGCCATCTTTGTTTACCTGGAGTTATATAGTAAAAACTTCAACTTGTAGCGACTACTCCTCTGAAACTACTTGACAGTTTTTATGAAACAGGAATGCTGACCTAGCTATCAAAATACATCAGTAGAGCTTCAAGGTCATTGACCTCTTGTTTATAGTACAGGCGTTCACGATTGAGCATGGAATTACATTCATACTGACCCAATGTTATCGTGTGCTCAGCTCCGCCCCATTCCTCGCTGGCTGAATGTAAACACGAGTGTGAATATACAGCCATTCCCGATTTATTCCGGTGGAGATGTGCTTTAGGCATATAAAATCAGCCAGCATTACAGTAGAATTGCTCGAGGGATTAACCTTCAATATGCTATTTTGAAAGTACTGCTGGGGACGCCCAAAGTTATTTTCGGGGAGTGGACTATATCACCATCTAATAGCAAAAAGGTGAATCTTTAGAAGTACATATACTCAGTGTTATGTTATGATATCGATTTTGGTCACGTGAGACTTGAAGCGGGGCGAGTGGGAGGTGTCAGCTAATTTCAATTCACTGAGTACTTCCATTTTATTGGACGGCGTCATCGGTTGTCTACATGTCTGCATGTCAGACATCCATTGACACAAGCGATGTATTACCATGCTCAATCGGGAACGGCTGTATCTTAAATGAGTTTAACAATGAGGATCCATGCATGTGATACACTGTTGATGCCCTTGATTATTCAAAAAATGTAACACAAGCAAATTTCTCTGTGAGTATGCGTGAACTTTGCTGAACAGTTTCTGTTTATTTACTTTTTCTGGAAGCCTTTTCATTTCTTTTTATTTCTTCATTCATGCAGCGGTGTTGCATTGTACTTGTTCACATAAAGAAAAAGGCTTTGATTTAGATAAGATAAGCTCAGTGTTAAGTGACTTAAGGCAGTATGACGTAGTAAGAAAACGACAGTTTAATCCATTTAATCGGCATTTTAACTGCATTCACGATCATGTGGGCGCTTTACCATGACAGTTGGTGTTGGGGTTTGGACCCGTCTAGTGACATGATCAATTTTGAGTCTACCCTCTTTAAATATGGACTATATCTTATCTGACTATATCATTCCTCTCTCCCACCAAGATTATCGTGGAGCTCTAGTAGAAAGAAGGTTTTAGACTCTCAGATTTGTATTAAAATCAATGAATGCATGAGTAAGTGTTTTTTTTGTGTTTTTTTAAGCAAGCCAGATTATTAATTATTGGGGACATAAATTTTGCGCTCAAAAAATTGCCATGCAGCATTAGCATTCGAATATATAAACAATTAATCATGAACATTTTTATTACCACTTGATTGTTATTAGTCCCCTACCGGTGTGTCACCGGAGTGGACTATATATAGGTTTGCCTACCATCCGGCCGTCAGTCCGTCAAGTCTGTCCTTCAGTCAGATAATGAGAAAAGTATTTAAAATATTTTTATGAAACTTGGCATGTTAGTAGAGGGCAATGAGGGGATTATGCACATTATCTTATTTTGTTGATTTGACAAAAAATATGGTTGGTAGGGCAACGGAAAAAATACACAAAAAATATATGGACCCTTTGATAACTAAAGAAATGCGTAAGGTAATTTAATGAAAATGTGTGTAGGTAAAAGGGAGTGAGGAAATCATGCACATTATTTTGTTTTATTAATATGTCCAAAATTGTGGTTGCTATGGCAACAGAAATTGTATAAAATACACAAAATACACTTACTAAAAATAGAAGGATATGCTGATCGAGGCATTGAAATAGTCTTGTTATAGTGCGTATACGCACGTGAAGATAGGCAGACAATATGCTGTGAAACTCTGTTCAACAGCTTACTGACGGCATCTTCACGCTGCTTGTGATGATTTTCGATGACTGGTAAATTAACAATTAGATTATTTGAACAAATAACACTTTATATATTATACTGACCCTAAAATGGTGTGTTTCTTTTTTCCTTAACTATGATATATGCAGATGGGTAAATCTCGAAGAACTGACCAGGAATTCTAGAATATTGCTGGCTCCATTAATAATACATTTTCTGCACTTAAAATATGCTCTAGATGCATTTATTAAAGGGGATGTTGCCCTATTCTGGAACTAGTTTCATTTAAAACGGCTTTAAAAAATGTGGCAAAAGCTGAACAAATTATCAAAATATCTTAAATCATAAATGAGATATGACTTTTTGAAAATGTGCAATAACACTCCAATGGATGCAGCCGTCTTTAAATGATGACATCATCACGCCTTTTTTCCATATTTGGAAAATAGATAATAATTAGTGTTTAAAGCAAATAAATGTATTAAATTATAAATATAAAGTAAAATATTTATACTGTATATGCTCTTTTTACGATTTACATGTATTTGCAGTGATAGTCTTTGTTTTAAATGATAATTAAATTTTAAAAGATCATATCTCCTGTATTTTTTACGATATTTGATAATTCTTTCAGCTTTTTCCATGTGTTTTAGAGACCTTTTAAATTAAGCTAGTTCCAGAATAGCGCAACAACAACTTAAACATTTTTCAGGGCGTGTTTGTACTTAGTATTAGTAGGGAACAGTTTCAGGATTCCTAATATGTATCATTACCCTCTCTATAGGATGGCTCAAAATAACTTCAGGTAAAGTGGTGGTGAGACTTTAGACTATTCAGCTATGTTGATTATAATTTTAAAAAGTGTGTCTCCGGAATGCTCAGATTTACTAGCAATGCCATTCTTTAAGGAAACTGACCCGCCAAATAACAGCACAATTGCACTAAAAAAACATTGTCAAAACTATCCAGGTGTTCACTGGTCATAATAATGTTCATGTGCTGATTAAAAGTGTAGTTTTTGTCTCGCCTTTTCGAAGAAAAAAAGAGACATAGATGTTGCTTTTCCGGCTGCGGCGGCGTCAACATTCAAGTTTTGCGTTTAGGTCATTTTCTCACAAACTGTATACACTAGACCTTTCAAACTTTGCTTATAGTTGTATCTTGGGTGGTACATTGCAACGTGACAAAGCAAATGTGGAAGTGACCTTGACCCTCCAAGCAAACGGCAGATAACTTAATAATTTTTAGTTCAACTTTTGCATTTAGGTCACTTTTTCACAAACTGTATGCACTAGACCTTTCAAACTTTGCTTATAGTTGTATCTTGAGTAGGTTATAGCAACGTGACAAAGCAAATGTGGAAGTGACCTTGACCCTCCACGCAAAGGGCATATAACTTAATAATTTTACCTTCAACTTTTGCGTTGAGGTCAATTTCGCGCAAACTATATGCACTACACCTTTCAAACTTTGTTTATAGTTGTATCTAGGGTGGTACATCGCAACGTGACAAAGCAGATGTGGATGTGACCTTGACTCTCCAAGCAAAGGGCAGATAACATTGTAATTTTTGCCTTCAACTTTGGCGTTCAGGTCACTTTTTCACAAACTGTATGCACTAAGACCTTTCAATCTTTGCTTATAGTGTATCTTGAGTGGTACATTGCAACGTGACAAAGCAAATGTGGATGTGACCTTCACCATCCAAGCAAAGGGCAGATAACTTTAATTGTTACATTTACATCACTTCCTCATGAACTATAATTATGCATGCACTAGATGTTTTAAACCTAATTTATAGCTTAATCTTTGGAAGAAGAAATATTCTATTTTGACATAGTTGTGTCTTCGGTAGTGCATCTTTTTGGATGCATGAATTTCATCTATGAGCTTGACTTACTTTTTGGAGCTGATGATTTTTAGCTCTACTGGCCAAGTCCCTTCACTTTACCAAACTTTAACAGATTGTTAATATCAATGAAAGCTAGGACAAGTTTGAAAACCTGAGCCAGGTTGTTTTCTTGAATATTTTATTTTATTTTTAATTATTTTTTTTATTATTTTATTTATTCAGTGTTTTTTTTTTTGATTTTTAGCTCTACTGGCCAAGGGCCAGCAGAGCTTATGGGATGGTGTGTTGTCCGTCTTCCGTCGTCCGTCGTCCGTCCGTCGTCCGTCCGTCGTCCGTTAACTTTTCTTCAAACGACTTCTCCTCAGAAACCGCTTGGCTAATTTTGACCAAACTTCACATGGATGATCCTTAGATGAATGCTTTTTAGATTTGTTAAAATTAGGTCAGCGCTACATCCAAGATGGCTGCCATTACTATATATGGTCGAAACCTTAAAAAATCTTCTTCTCCAGAACCGCTGGACAGATTTCAACAGTTTTTCTTTTAAAATGATCGCCAACGGCTAGACTATCAAGATTGTTCAAATAAAGTCCCCGGGGTCAAAAATGGCCGTACCCCGGGGGTCCAAAGTTTGTATATTGAGGTTTTGCATGTTTTTCATACAGACATATAGGAAAAAACTTTAAAAAATCTTCTTCTCTGAAACCACAAGGCACATAGCGCTCATGTATTACATGTAGCATCAGCTTATGGTCCTCTACTAAGTTTGTTCAAATGGTGACCCTGGGGTCAAATTTGTCCCCGCCCCGGGGGTCACAGTTTTACATAGACTTATATAGGATTTTTTTTTTTAAATCTTCTTCTCGGAAACTACAACAGCCAGAGGTTTGATATTTTGCATTTACTATAAGCTTATGGTCCTTTACCAAGTTTGTTCAAATGGTGACCTTAGGGTCACATTTGGCCCCGCCCCAAGGGTCACATGTTTTACATAGACATGTATAGGGAATTCTTCAAACGACTTCTCGTCAGAAACCACTTGGCTAATTTTGACCAAACTTCAAATGGATGATCCTTAGATGAATGCTTTTTAGATTTGTTAAAATTAGGTCAGCGCTACATCCAAGATGGCTGCCATTACCATATATGGTCGAAACCTTAAAAAATCTTCTTCTCCAGAACCGCTTGACAGATTTCAACAGTTTTTCTTTTAAAATGATCGTCAACGCCTACATTATCAAGTGTGTTCAAATAAAGTCCCCGGGGTCAAAAATGGCCGTGCCTCGGGGGTCCAAAGTTTGTATGTTGAGGTTTTGCATGTTTTTCATATAGACATATAGGAAAAAAGTTTAAAAAATCTTCTTCTCTGAAACCACAAGGCACAGAGCTCTCATGTATTACATGTAGCATCAGCTTATGGTCCTCTACTAAGTTTGTTCAAATGGTGACCCTGGGGTCAAATTTTTCCCCGCCCCGAGGGTCACAGTTTTACATAGACTTATATAGGATTTTTTTTTTAAAAATCTTCTTCTCGGAAACTACAAGAGCCAGAGGTTTGATATTTTACAATTATTATAAGCTTATGGTCCTTTACCAAGTTTGTTCAAATGGTGACCCTGGGGTCACATTTGGTCACGCCCCAAGGGTCACATGTTTTACATAGACATGTATAGGGAAAAACTTAAAATCTTCTTCTCTGAAACTGCAAGAGCCAGAGGTTTAATATTTTGCTGTTGCTATAAGCTTATGGTCCTTTACCAATTTTGTTCAAATGCTGACCCTGGGGTCACATCTGGCCCCGCCCGGGGGTCACAGTTTTACATCAATGCTTGTTTTAAATTTTTTAATTTCTTTATTTTTTATTTTTTTATTTTCTTTTTTTTTTATTATTTTTTTTTTCATATTTTTTTTTTAAATTATTTTTTTTTATATATATTTATTTATTTTATTTTTTTTTTTTTAATTTTTTTTTTTTAATATTTTTTTTTTTTTTTTTATATTTTTATTTTCTCTACTAGCCAACTTGGAAAACCAGCCAGTAATCACAGTGTTACTGCTCTTGATATAGTTAAAAATGCTATAGTTTGCCTCTTTAAGACGATAGTCACTCGCTTCATTGATGTCATAAGAGCCATATTAGCCAGTAGAGCGTCCACAGGCCCTCTTGGGCCTCATGTTTTAAATAATTTTGTTTAAATAAAAACAAAACTTTTTTAATTTTGTTTTTTTTAAATATTTTTTTTTCAATTGTTTTTTTAGCTCTACTGGCCAAGGGCCAGCAGAGCTTATGGGATGGTGTGTTGTCCGTCTTCCGTTGTCCGTCGTCCGTCCGTCGTCCGTCGTCCGTCCGTCGTCCGTCGTCCGTCCGTTAACTTTTCTTCAAACGACTTCTCCTCAGAAACCGCTTGGCTAATTTTGACCAAACTTCACATGGATGATCCTTAGATGAATGCTTTTTAGATTTGTTAAAATTAGGTCAGCGCTGCATCCAAGATGGCTGCCATTACCATATATGGTCGAAACCTTAAAAAATCTTCTTCTCCAGAACCGCTGGACAGATTCCGACAGTTTTTCTTTTAAAATGATCGCCAACGCCTAGACTATCAAGTTTGTTCAAATAAAGTCCCTGGGGTCAAAAATGGCCGTGCCCTGGGGGTCCAAAGTTTGTATATTGAGGTTTTGCATGTTTTTCATATAGACATATAGGAAAAAACTTTAAAAAATCTTCTTCTCTGAAACCACAAGGCACAGAGCTCTCATGTATTACATGTAGCATCAGCTTATAGTCCTCTACTAAGTTTGTTCAAATGGTGACCCTTGGGTCAAATTTGTCCCCGCCCCGGGGGTCACAGTTTTACATAGACTTATATAGGATTTTTTTTGAAAAATCTTCTTCTCGGAAACTACAACAGCCAGAGGTTTGATATTTTGCATTTACTATAAGCTTGTGGTCCTCTACCAAGTTTGTTCAAATGGTGACCTAGGGGTCACATTTGACCCCACCCCGGGGGTCACAGTTTTACATAGGCTTGTATAGGGAAAAACTGAAAAAATACTTCTTCTCTGGAACCACATGCCACAGAGCTCTCATGTATTACATGTAGCATCAGCTTATGGTCCTCTACTAAGTTTGTTCAAATTGTGACCCTGGGGTCAAATTTGTCCCCGCCCCAAGGGTCACAGTTTTACATAGACTTATATAGGATTTTTTTTTAAAAATCTTCTTCTCGCAAACTACAAGAGTCAGAGGTTTGATATGTTACATTTATTATAAGCTTATGGTTCTTTACCAAGTTTGTTCAAATGGTGACCCTGGGGTCACATTTGGCCCCGCCCCAAGGGTCACATGTTTTACATAGACATGTATAGGAAAAACTTAAAAAATCTTCTTCTCTGAAACTGCAAGAGCCAGAGGTTTAATATTTTGCTGTTGCTATAAGCTTATGGTCCTTTACCAATTTTGTTCAAATGGGGACCCTGGGGTCCCATCTGGCCCCGCCCCGGGGGTCACAGTTTTACATAGACATGTATAGGGAATTCTTTTTTTTTTTAATCTTTTTTTTTATTTTTTTTTTTAATTTTTAGTGTTTTTGTTGGTTTTTAATTTCTTATTTTTTTAAAAAAAAAAGATTATTTTTTTAATTATTTTTATTTTTTTAATTTTAATTATTTTTTTTATTTTTTTTTTTTAATAATTTTTTTTTATTTTTTTTTTTTATTTTTTTTTTTTAAATATTTTTTAATTTTTTTATTTTTTTTTAAATATTTTTTTTTTTTTTTTTTTTTTTAAATATTTTTTTTTAAATACCAGTCGGACCAGTAACAGAGGAGTTCTTGATTTAGTTAAACATGCTATATTTTGCCTCGTTAATACAGTAGGGCCTTCATTTTTCATCTGATCTTTACCAAACTTTACCAGATTCTTTAGTTATGGCCCTTGATTTAGTTAAAAAGCTGTTTTTTGCCCGAAACTTTCAAAAAAACGTAAATGGCAGTCACTCACTTCATTGATGTTATAAGAGCCATGTTAGCCAGTAGAGCGTCCACAGGCCCTCTTGGGCCTCTTGTTTTATTTTTTGATTGATTTTTTTTATAATTTCTAGTTGTGCCTATTGCGTTTTTTCCCGGTTTGTTGATTTTTTGATGGAGTTACGGCCCCTTGACATTTTTTTTTTTAAATTTCTTGTCGGCGCTACTTCTCCTAAATGCCTTGTTGGTTTTAGACGAAACTTTGCAGGAAGCATCGGCAAGATGTCTAGTTGTGCATTTCACGCTTTTGTTCCAGTTCGCTGATTTGTGACGGAGTTATGGCCCTTTGACATTTTTACTTTAAATTTCTTGTTGGCGCTACTCCTCCTAAACGGCTTGTTGGATTTCTACAAAAGTTGGCAGGAAGCCTCAGTATGATGTCTTGTTGTGCAAAGCATGGTATATCAATGAAATCTTGGACACGTTCGAAAACCAGCTATATCTTGTTAGTAATGACAGAGTTATGGCCCTTATTTCCTTTGTTAAATCTGTAGTTACTTCATTTTTTATGTGATCTTTACCATTTTTATGAAATTTCATTCATAGAAAAATGTGGGACAAATTAAAAAATACCCATGCCATACTAGACACAGCAGACTTATTGCCCATGATTACCAGGTGAGCGATCTAAGACCATCCTATCCCTGTTGTTTTTGCAATGTTTTAAAAGAAGTACTGATGGGAATTTTATATCCACAACCCCTGATATAAGAGCTGTTTTAGCAAGTAGAGCGTCCACAGGCCCTCTTGGGCCTCTTGTTTTTAATAGAATGGCTTTTTGTTTTTAAACAAATGCACTTATATATATATAATGTCATCTCAGCAAACTGCAAACTCCATTGTTTTTAGTTACTAAAATGTTTACAAACTCATTTAAGCATCATTGACCTTTTTATTTTTAAGTCCAGCCCCGGTTAGGCGAGACATGTGAATCCACGGATTTCTTGGTTTTCACAGGTTCTTAAAATATCTGTGATTGAATATAAGTGGAATGATATGAGTTGGTAACTCTTATTCAATGCTCCAGTTTTGGAGATTTTGTCTGGCTGGTTTAAAGATGAATGGCCACCCTTTTTGTAATATTATCAATTAACAAATTTACCTCTTAAACATCATATTGTGACCGGGATCCTTTTATATTTCATATTAATCATATCTCATAATCACTCGCTTGGCTCGGCCATGGGGAATTAGCCAAAAGCAAACACAAGTCACTATTTCCATTTAACATGTTGTTTATTTTCTATTCACTAATTTAATATTATATGTCCACATTGTAACTTTACTTTATATCAAAGTTCTACCCTTTTCTTCATATAACTGAAACCTTTCTTTCATAACTCCGAAACCGTCTTCTACATAGCTCAAACCTTACTGACTATCAAAAACCCTTTTCCAATTCCCGCTCATTTCTAAGCACCATCCTCTTACATCTAGACACCCCCAAAATCATACATACAAAACCCTGCCATCCAATCAGATATTGATCGATATTAACCTGTCTATAATCATTAGATAAAGATTATCCAGCATCAACCTTAAAGGGAATGTAGCGCCACAACCAAACAAGCTTTATTATTGAGAGTTCAGAAAAAAATGAAAAATGGTGAAAGAATTATCAAAATCGGATGATAAACAAAAAAAAGAAGACATTTTGAAGGTTGTTCTAAAACGGATATGGGGGCCGCCATTTTAGAACTATGATGTCATAGTTCCAAATTACCATATATGGAATATTAATAAATAGCATTTAAAGCAAAGAAAATCACTGCAAATCAATGCAAAATACATTACTGGTCATATAAAGCATTATTGCCATTACCGGTAAGTATACATATTTTTCATACAGTTGCTGTCATTTTTTCCCCTGTAAATCAATAAATGTTCATATTTATAAATATTCCATATATGGTCATTAGAACTGCGATATCATAGCTCTAAAAATGGTGGCTTCCATATCCGTTTCAACAGAGCCTTAAAATGATAATATCTTCTTTGTTTATCATCCGATTTTGATAATTCTTTCACCTTTATTCATTTTTTTCATAACTTTCAATAATAAAGATGGATTGGCTGTGGCGCTACATTCCCTTTAACAAAGTATTGCATTAATTAATACCTGCTGTATAATAGATAAGTGTGACTATTTTCACTTTGATGATCTAGACTGTAGCAAATTATATCTATAACCTGAGACTGTCCCACACTGGGTTCAATGTACCAACATCAATCAACAAGTTCTGGGATCAACAATATTAAATATTACTTATCATAAAATCATTATCATTATTTATCATCAGGTTACACAATGAACATTTTTTGATAGTCCCGGGGAGAAAATTACATTTAAATCAGCTACAAAGTTGCATGTAAAAGTAAGTATTATTTGCATGACGTATTACTACTTTTATCACTGCGTGACTGCACGGGGAAATGAGGTAAATCTGAATTGTATAGCTGCACAACTGTTGCCAGATAATTGATAAATACATTTACCTGTGGATTAATTTACCTGTTCAAAGTTTTCTACATCATCAAATAATCATCAAATAAAATCGTATTCTCGCTTTTCACAGATATTGCAATGTGTGAATTGTAAATATCTATTGTTGTGTATTGATTTCAATTTAAATAAACATAAACATGTTCATGAAACAAATCATGGCCGGAGAACTTTAAGCCATTTATATTGTGTCTATAGAGTTTGGATTCTCAAAATATGTAAGATAGATATATATATATATAGTGTTTAATAACCAGTGTTTTTGAGATATGGGAAATATCTCCCGAGGTAGAGAAATGGCCCCGATATAAGAACGAGTGCAGAGAACAAGTTCTTATATCGGGGCCATTTCTCTACCGAGGGAGATATTTTCAGTATCTCACAAACACTGGTTATTAAACTATATATTACATAATTTAAAATGATATTTTATTAATATTTCTAATGATTCACGCCTTTTTACACCAGTTTGCACGAGAACGCCAAGACGACGTTACGTCATCCAAGACGACGTTACGGCATACAAACAAACAAGTGGAACCGGAACTCTTCGTTAATTTCCGTAATCGTTATTTCCTAGTGGCGGAATCTGACGACGACGTCCGTAAAACAATCGGAACGTCATTTGGCATTCCCGCCACTGACGGAAAAGGCCGAGCAATGTTCCGTACTGGGAAATATCTCCCACTTCCCAGTAGAGCAATCGAGTAGATATAGCTTTTCTATTCCCAGTATTTCCTATACAAATCACAGACAAATATGTAATATATATATATATATTTAAAAACTTGGTACATCTGTTGTAAACTTTGCCTGTTGATGGCGGGATAGCTACTTTAAATAAAACATTTAATTCAGTTCAGTCTGAATACTAAAGAGTATTGCAAAATCGGTGTGGGTTTTTGTGGGCTGTTTTTTTTTAACTGTTATTGGGCTATATTCCCAATGCCAAAACATATCTCTTTTTCCAAATTTTGAGACAAAAATTCCCAATTACTCGTAAAAAAAAAAGAAGAAGCGTTAGTGTGACAAGTACATGTAATGAGAACATTTTCAAATGTCTCTGTTGACCTTAATTTACTGAAAACAGTATTGTGTAACGATACAATTATAAATGAATGCTTTTACGGATTTTATTGCCAATTTTATGAAAAATCACACTAAAATTCTCAATTGTTACGGTATGAGTTATGTACCCAAAGTATAGAAAAAAAACACATTGTAAATGGATAGAAGAGTGAAGAGAGGAAAATCTAAAAAAAGATAAGAATTAAAAATCAGTCAGAAAGCTTTGATAAAGTCAATTTCATGTTCATTAAAATGTGTTTCCATCTAAGGATAATTGTTATCTATATTGTAAAAATGTCAACCTATAAAAGAATCAGACATTTATAGGCATGGCAAGTTAGATATAAATTAATTAATTTGCAAGTATCGAACTTCTATCAGAAATTGATGCCATATCTTGTCAATGGAATCCATGCTGTTTTCATATATCAAAGTCCTACAGGTTCTCCATAATCACGCCATTTAATAAACTTGTGTGATTGATAGAATCGCGTGAGGGATTATGCGCTGGATTATCAGTGGTATCTTCCTTAAGTCAGCTAATTCCCTTAGATTAGAAGTAAATACCCCCGTTGTTTGTTTGCAGCTCTAATGGTAACTAAGAAATAGGGACAAATAGTTTTGAGTAATAATTCCACACGTATCTGACAGATGTCTCATATTTTAGCGCAGAGGAGATAACTTGTTCACTGGTGAGTCCTAACTTTTTATAGATGTGTTACTGATGATATTTTTGCATTAGTGAAAGAATTACCGGGGGGGGGGGGGGGGGGAGGCGGGGGGGGGGGGGGGAGGCGGTGGTTCGGTTAGAAAAATAATCCAACCCTCAGACAAATAATTATATAAGACAGAACTTGTGACTGGTTCATAATCCTTTGAAAGTTTAATTTCCCTTTTTTTTGGTTGGACATACCATATAATGATTCCCACATCTTACACATACCAATACTGTACGTGATGCAGTGAAACAGATCGAGGATATATTTGAACTCAGATTTTCCGTTCATACTGTGATGCAGTCAACCTCCCTTTTAATGCCGTGATGTGGCCATCTGACCGAGGATATCTTTGACCTCAGATTTTCCCTCCATACTGTGATGCAGTCAACCTGCCATCCGATACCGTGATGCAGTCAATCCGATACCATGATGCAGTCAAACTGACTGAGGATATCTTTGACCTTGGATTTTCCGTCCATACTGTGATGCAGTCAGCCTCCGTTACAATACCATGGATGCAGACAAACTGACCAAGGATATCTTTGACCTCAGATTTTCCATCCTTACTGTGATGCAGTCAACCTCCCTTCCAATACCTTGATGCAGTCAAACTGCCCGAGAATATCTTTGACCTCAGATTTTCTGTCCTTACTGTGATGCAGTCAGCCTCCGTTACAATAACATGGATGCAGAAAAACTGACCAAGGATATCTTTGACCTCAGATTTTTCATCCTTACTGTGATGCAGTCAACCTCCCTTGCAATACCTTGATGCAGTCAAACTGACCAAGAACATCTTTGACTGAGGATATCTTTGGTTTAAACCTATTTTATTTCAAATATATCATACTATACAAATGTTACGTACAGTAATAAATGGATTGGAACGAAAGCAAAATGCTTATAGGGATCCTTTCAATAAAGAAGGATATCTTTGACCTCAGATATTCCGTCCATCCTGTGATGCAGGCAGACCCCCTTCCAATACCATGATGCAGTTAAAATGGTCGAGATATCTTTGACCTCAAATTTTCAGTCGATACATTGATGCAGTCAACCTCCTTTCCAATACCGTGATGCAGTCAAACTGACCGAGATATCTTTGACCTCAGATTTTCCATCCATACTGTGATGCAGCCATTAGACAGTTTATTTGGAGTCCTGACTGCACTTATCTGACATCTAATTGATTTTAATATAAACGGTAATATTATTTAGTATAATTATTGACCCTGAGCATAATCCATGTGGTTCCATATCTACATAATGTACGTTTCATGTAATATAAATGTTCGCATATTTCTAGATCATTTCAGGAATCTTGGTTACTATTGTGAACTATAAGCCTTGCTCATAATCTGACCGTAGTTCATACTGCGACCAGAGATTATAGACTTCATGATAAACCATGTATTGCGGAGATAACGAGTTTGTCCACTTGTCAACAAACTGCTGTATCTCTTATTTTATGTACTGTTGTATTAATAAGTAACTATACTTTGAAATTGTTGAGTTATTTCCCAAGTTTTTGTGAATATGATTATATACCATTGGAACCAATGTGTTACATTGTTATTTCACTTGATTAACCCTTAGAGGAATCTTGTTTTTGTCGAAACTTTAATTATAAGTCATGGATATCTCTGTTTAAGTTTTATTCAGTGATTGTTTTATTGAAAATATATAACTAGTTTAATATCACTTTCAATATGTTTGCATTTGCAATTTTCACAAGTCAGTGAGCAAATTGAAGTTTATAATGCTAAGACTTTTTTAACAATTTCAAATTGATTAATAAAACTGGTGACTTATTAGGAAATGTTAAATTTGTGTTTTATGTAGGAGTGATGCTCTGAATGTGAAGATGCAAAAGAACTAATATTCAGTGATGGATTTACATTGAAAATATGCAACTAGTGCAATATAACTTTTAAAAATGGTTTGCATTTACATTTTCACACGACAATGTGCTAATGGAAGTTTATAATGCAAAAACTTTAAACCATATTTCAAATTAATTAATAAAATGATAAAACTAGTGACTTATTATGTGAAATGTTACATTTGTTTTATACATATTAACAAGTGAAATTTAATATAAAGACTCAGAATATTTGTTACCATATTATCAACTAAATGTTTTAATTTGGTTTATCTTACTACATATTATCAACTAAATATTTAATTGGTTTGAGTAAATTTGATAAATTTAATAATTATTGTCTGTAGTTTTCTGTGTTGATTAATATATAAGTTGACATTGGTTGAGCATAACAAGTTTCATGTAAACTCTTGGATGTGGATTGTCTGAACTATGAGAAAGACGTATCTCTGTTTTGAAATAGTTAAGTATTTAAACAGTATGTTTACTTAAAGCTACACACGGCTTTTGATGGCAATCTTAAAGTCTGTATCGAGCATTACAAGTAGCATGTCAGTTTATTAATCCCGTGTCATTTTGACTTTAAACCTGCTTGCGTATAATTAAATAAAATTCTAAGTTTTCAGTTTTTCTTCTTATTCTTCCATAGGTTTAAATATATAGTTAGTGCAGTATAATCAACAGTTAGTAATAGACAAAAATAATTTGCTTTATACTATTCTTATAACTAACATTAATGATGGAACAATGCAAATTATGTAGAAAAACTAACGGGACTCCGCAATTTAAAAAAACAACAAGATTGCCATGTGTCTCTTTAATTGTCGCCTGCATACCATGACTGACAGACTGTACCCATGTTGTTCATAGTTGTTGACAGAAAGGACTCACTTTGTCCATGGTTGTTGTCAGATAGGGCTCACTGTGTCCATGTTTGTTGTCAGTTAGAACTCATGGTGTCCATGTTTGTTGTCAGTTTAGGACTCACTTTGTCCATGGTTGTTGTCAGTTAGGACTCACTTTGTCCATGGTTGTTGTCAGATAGGACTGACATTGTCCATGGTTGTTGATAGATTAGGACTCACTTTGTCCATGGTTGTTGTCAGTTAGGACACACTTTGTCCATGGTTGTTGTCAGTTAGGACTCACTTTGTCCATGGTTGTTGTCAGTTAGGACTCACTTTGTCCATGGTTGTTGTCAGATAGGACTGACATTGTCCATGGTTGTTGATAGATAGGACTCACTTTGTCCATAGTTGTTGACAGATAGGACTCACTTTGTCCATGGTTGTTGTCAGATAGGACTCGCGTTGTCCATGGTTGTTGACAGATAGGACTCACTTTGTCCATAGCTGTTGACAGATAGGATTCCCTTTGTCCATGATTGTTGTCAGATAGGACTCCTTTTGTCCATGGTTGTTGATAGATAGGTCTTACTTCATCCATGGTTGTTGAAAGATAGGACTCACTTTGTCCAGGGTTGATATCAGATAAGATTCCCTTTGTCCATGATTGTTGATAGATAGGACTTACTTCATCCATGGTTGTTGAAAGATAGGACTCACTTTGTCCAGGGTTGGTATCAGATAAGATTCCCTTTGTCCATGATTGTTGATAGATAGGACTCACTTTGACTATTGGTTGTTGTCAGATAGGACTCCCTTTGTCCATGGTTGTTGTCAGATAGGACTCCCTTTGTCTATTTTTGTTGTCAGATAGGACTCACTTTGTCCATGGTTGTTGTCAGATAGGACTCCCTTTTTCCATGGTTGTTGTCAGATAGGACTCCCTTTGTCCATTTTTGTTGTCAGATAGGACTCACTTTGTCCATGGTTGTTGTCAGATAGGACTCCCTTTGTCCATGGTTGTTGACAGATAGGACTTCCTCTATCCATTGTTATTGTCAGATAGGACTCACTTTGTCCATGGTTGGTGATATATATGTCTCACTTTGTCCATGGTTGGTGATAGATAGGACTCACTTTGTCCATGATTGTTGTCAGATAGGACTCACTTTGTCCTGGATTGTTGTCAGATAGGACTCACTTTGTCCATGGTTGTTGTCAGATAGGACTCACTTTGTCCATCGTTGTTGACAGATAGGACTCCCTCTATCCATTTTTTTTGTCAGATAGGACTCCCTTTGTCTATGGTTGTTGTCAGATAGGACTCCCTTTGTCCATTTTTGTTGTCAGATAGGACTCACTTTGTCCATGGTTGTTGTCAGATAGGACTCACTTTGTCCATGGTTGTTGTCAGATAGGACTCCCTTTGTCCATGGTTGTTAACAGATAGGACTTCCTCTATCCATGGTTGGTGTCAGATAGGACTCACTTTGTCCATGGTTGTTGTCAGTTAGGACTCACTTTGTCCATGGTTGTTCACAGATAGATCTCACTTTGTCCATGGTTGTTGTCAGAAGGACTCATGTTGCCTAGGACTCATTTTATCTATGTTTTTTGTATCCAGGTGGTGCATGTCTGACAGAAAACATTCTGAAAATATGGTCTGTACATATTCCTGTGGGATGGCTTTAATGCACAACCCTGATATGGAGAACCTGAGACTCTCTTTTCTTATTCTTGTGACATGGCTCTTATGTGTAGATATTATGATTACCAAAGGTTTCAACAATCACTAAGAATCAGACTGGTCTGTACTAATTGTTGTGAGATGGTTTTAATTTGAGGATATGCTTACAGGTACCAACAATGAATTGGAGAACCAGACTGCTCTGTACTGTTTTCTGTGACATGACTCTAATTAATTAAATGTGTGAATATGGTTACAGGTACCAACAATGAATTGGAGAACCAGGCACGTCTACAGCAGGCCATGTTAAGGAGACAGGAACTGCTGGATAAACTCAGAGTAAGTTATTCTGCTATTGTGGAAATAAGAAATAAGGCGTTCGGATGCGAGTAATTAAATCATTCGTGCACACATTCGTTGATTTAATAACTACACATTCAAACTCCTAACTGTATTTTATTCACCGATAAAATACAGGTACGTATTTATTATTTGGATTCTAACACGACAATAACCCCATTGTTTACACTATTGTGGGGGCACTATATTACCTCGGAGGTGAAGCTAATCAGGCTGCTATGTTTACAGGCGGTTCCATTGGGCGCCCCTGTATGTAAAGTTCTTTGCGGTACAGAATGTTTAAAGACACATTTCCCAGCTGAATGTAGTCGTTGAAAAATCATGGATAGCATGCTTTTTAACTGCTTACTTCTCGCTGACTGATTACCACAGAGACATTATATTGAGGCCCCATCACAGTTTTTTCTTTTCATTTACTATTACCTTAGTTTTTGATATAAAATATTCTAAAAACACTAGATTGTTTACTATGGTCGCCGCTTTTTCCGTCCGTCCGTGTGTGCGACCGTGCGTCACACTTTTTGTCCGGAGCATAACTCAAAAAGTATGCTTGATTAAAGTTCATGTGAATGATTAGGACAGGGGGCGGGTCCAAATTTGACCTCAGGGTCACCATTAGAACAAACTAGTTAGAGGACCATAAGACGATGTTACATGCAAAATATCACATCTTGTATTTTTGCAGTAGATTTTTTAAGATTTGTTAAAATGAAACTGATAAGCCCCATTGCGGGGGCATTTATGACCTCAGGTGCACCATTCGAACAAACATATAATGATGCTTCACATAAACTTGGGGTCGTCCGTGGTCGAGTGGTCTCAGACTTGAAATCACATGTCCCTCACCGCTGTGTGTTCGATTCCCCATGGGGCAAGGACTGTTTAGTATGTGAGTATCAAGCTATCCAGCTTGCTTGCGGAACGTCGGTGGTTCTACTCAGGCGCGAGCCCGTGCACAAAAAAATGCCCGGGTTTGCATCTGGGGTCTTCCTCCACCAATAAAAAACTGGAATGTCGCCAACTGACCTTAGCTGTTGGTGCAACTATAACATCCAGTTTAATGAAATCATATAAGATTTGGTTGAATTCCGACAAGCGGTTTCTGAGAAAAAGGCGTCAGAAGCAAAAGATAACGACGACGACGGACAGACAACGGATGGACGACGGATGAAGAGTGATTCCAAAACATCACATTGAGCCTTTTGGCTCAGGTGATCAAAAACACTGACAGATGACAACGATTTTTGAATTTTGAAATCCCGATGAGTTTCTTGCATTTGAGATTTACTAAAACATGGCAGAGAAGTAACTGATAATAGAGTATATTGTGCTAAAAAGACAAAAACTATTAATTGTTAACACGGGTCTTTTAAGAAAATCCATCTATACTTAGTTGTTTTAACATATATAAGTGCACATAAAATGCAAAACGGTTATAATTGTTACTACATTATTATACACTCTTTATGGGACGGGCCTCATCCTTTGACAAAAAAATAATAATGTCAATTTCCTTGTGCAAATGTTTTTCTAACAGCGATTTACGGTTACTTATAGAAATTCTCTCCCCCCCCAAATACAATAGGCTCGAAATGTGTCTTTAAATACACTAGTAGTCACGTGACAAACAACTAGGTCATTGCTTACGTCATAATTAGCTTGCCCTGTATGAGGTCAAATGTTCTCAGCTTGTTCAGTATGCTTATTAATGTTATGTGTATACTGATGTATATTGTATATTGATGCATATGATGGGTTTATATTGGGGGGGGGGGGGGGGGGGGGGGGGGGGGGGGGGTCATGGCAAGTTTGTTGTAATTCAAATTTCATTAGAATTACTGTTGAGTTTGTCTTCATCACATATATTTACCAAAATGTTTAGTTTCTTTGTTCTGTGACGTTAACGGTTTAAAAAGTGACGTCATGTAACGTGGCGCTTCCAACGGATGAAAAATTTGTGGGGAATTAATGGAACAGCCGTATTTTACCGTAAAATAACATACAGTTGTCTCTTTTCTTTATGTATATGAAAAACTGCGCAGGTCATGTTAGAATACTCTTTACAATCACAGACATATTTGACAAGCTCTGAAGAGTCATTTTTTTGTCGCCTTCATAGTATGGCAGACACTTAGGGATCACTTTGCCGTCTGTCCATCATTGTTCGTCCATCACAGTTTAACGTTGGCCATAACTTGAAAAGTATTTGACCTATGTTCATGTCAGTTTACACACATTTTCGTCTTACCCCAAGGAATGCTGTAACACATCATAACCTTTATCATTTTGGTAGAGTTATGCCCCTTTTCATAAAACTTTTAAGTTGCTCTCCATCCAGCCTACTAGGTTGGACAATATTTTGGCAAGTTATTAGCTGCTAATGACTTGGCAGAATATTGACCTTACGTCATGAAACTTGATCCTGTTATTTTTTGTAAATTATTCAGTGCCATTAACATACCAATAACTATGAACTTCATTTCAGCAGAAGTATGCCCCTTTCAGTAGCACTTTAACCTGCAACCTAAACTAGCTCATAACTTATCATAATCATATGGTAGGCGTTACAAGTATTCCATGGTGCACCCTTTTAGTAACTCTGGGTTCTCAATAACTTTTGGTTGAATAGGCCTTTTTGAAAAAGTAACAGGCCTAGGCGGGGGTCCGGAAATTTTTGAAATTGAACGCATCATTTCCTGCATTTTGAGCTATTTTGAATGCCTTTTAAATCACACTTTAAAGTGCAATTTTATAAGCAATATTCCTCTATATACAGATTCAAGTACTGCAGTGTGGTAGTTGTATCTGTATTTAGAGGTAGTGCAGTATGTTGACAATTATATTTATTTACCAAACGTCAACAACACATATCCATTTGAAAATTGTAATCTGAACACCACATATCCACATAACTACAAAATTCAACAACAAATACTTTCCATTATCTCTACCAAGAACAATAACACATACTATCAATGTCACTGTCCTCATCTTTTTTTTCTTTTTTTTTTAACGATTTTGAACCGGCCCAGATGCCATTTGAAGCGGTCATTTCGGCCGGCAGCCGGTTCTTATTGAGAACCCTGGTAACTAACTCCGAAAGTCTGACTAACTGTGACATTGAAACAATGATGTCAGAGGTCAATGATGTCAGAGGTCAATTGCAGAGTTCAATAAAGCATAACGTCTTGGTTTACTCAGACTGTTTTAGAAATGTAATAAATAGTTTATTACACCATTGGTTTGGTTTATATGACAAAATAATTAAGTTTATGACTGTCGTTTTATTTATTCACTGCTGCTCATTAGTGAAAACACATGCTAGATCTCTGGAGGAATTATTTCCTTATAAACGAACTCAAGCAGGTGAATAAACTCAATGCTTGACTGCCAGCAGGGATGCCGAGTGGTCTATGTATAATGTTGTGCTAAATTATTGCAAACCTATATTTCGACATGTCTCACATGATCTTAACTGAGTTGTGTAACTAACCTTAGACTGGAAACACAGCTAGTTTTTGTTGAAAGTCAGTTAAAAAATCTGCTCAGGAGATTCATCTATATATAGGGATGGGAGCGGGGAGTGGGGGGCTTTGTGGGTGGGGGTAGGCACTGGCATCAAGGTCAATGTCCCTGTTACTAAAATACTAAAAATAGAAAAATAGTTTCCACTCAATAACTTTTGTTCTAAGGAGTGAGAGATATTGCGACGAAACTTGATACAAAGGTAAATTATATGGAAAGGAAGCTTGTGATTGTATTTGGGATCACTACCAGAGTCTAGGTCAAGGTTGCTGTTACTAAAAATAGAAAAATAGTTTTTGCTCAATAACTTGTTAGGAGTGAGATATTGCGACGAAACTTGCTTCGTAGGTAGTGTATTTGGAAAGAAAGCTTGGGATTCCAATTGGGGTCACTGGGGACAAGGTCAAGGTCAGTGTTACTAAAACTAAAAAAATGGTTCCGCTGAGCAACATTTGTTAGGAGTGAGGTACTGCAATGAAATTTCCTGTGGAAAGGAAGCTTAGGATTGCATTTGAGTTCACTGGGGTCAAGGTCAATGTTTCTGAAAAATAAGGTTCTGGGGAGTAACTTTAATTAGGAATGAGATACTGAAATAAACTTACTGTGAAGGTATAGTCTGATTGGGATTACATTTGAATCACTGAGTCAATGTCATGTCACTGTTATAAAAATAGAAAAATGGTTTCTGGGCATTAACTTGAGTTAGAAATGAGATAATGCAACAATATAATACTTGCTGTGTAGGTAGCTAAGGAAGCTTGGGATCTTGGGATTGCATTTGAAGTCACTGGGTCAATGTCATGTCACTGTTACTAAAAATAGAAAAATGGTTTCCAGGCAATAACTTCAGTTAGGACGTAGGAGTGAGATCATAAGAGTCCATCATGAGTATCCATGTGAGATAGGGAAATCTCACCAGAATTGTAACCAAGGACAACGCTCTGCCGAGTTCCTGATTGCAATTTTGATTCCGAGGGTGAGATTTCCCTGTCTCACATGGATAAACTCATGATGTATTATTTTTCTCCCATTTTGCGCTTAGTCCAGGCCTACTTTAATGACTGCATTTGAGTTTATGCTAGAATTAGACGATGTCGCCACTGTGACGTCATGACGTTTCACGTAAGAGTCACATGTCATGCAAGATAGAGTTATCTCACATGAGGAAAACATCTATCTCACATGGCTAGAAATGGGAGAAATTGAAGTGAAACTTGGTGAAAAAATCTTGGAAAGAAATACTGGAATAAAACATTGTAGAAAGCTTTATGGTAAAACTGGTTTTCATGGAATTTCCACGTTTCTTTTCCTGTTTTTGTTCCAAAAACAATGCCTCAATTTATATATCTGAGCTAATCGGCCATGTTACATGTTAGCAGTAAATAAGCAAGCTTTCCATGCTTTTTCAATAACCAGACAGTAGATTTTGTCTATGTGTTTATGACTTCTTTTTCCATGTAACTATATTTAATATCGCTATATTTTAATAGATATGTTAAAAAAAAGTGTATTTATAGGCAAGTAAGTAGATATAAATAGAAGAAAAAATGTGTATTTTCATATCACACCTATATCAGGCTCTGGCTGATAATAGGGTGTGATATGAAAATTCCATTTATTAGACTGTATAACAAGCTTGCGTGCCACGTACACTGACAACACATCTGTTTCCCTCTCTACAGAGAGAACAGCTGATGAATGACGATAGTAAGCGACCTCGGTCATACAGCGCCCGGCGTCGATACACACCCTCCCCACTACCTGTACCTCCTTCACGAAGATCACTTCCGGACTACGCCCGATATAATAACTTCTACAATCAGAATCCACCAGAGACTCAACGCTCAAGACAAGGTATGCAATGTTGGCTTAAAGAGACAATAATTAAAGAATATATTGAGTATTCATCATAAGCAAATAACTGCTTGATTTTTATTCAGTGAAAAGTATACATGGAAACATGAACATAGACCGATGTACTAATAAATTTGTCAATTTGAAAACAAAAAGGTTTAATTTATCCATGGTTTGTAAACATCGCTCGGACTGGAATATTTACATTTCTGTTGCGTAGGTGATATCCATTAGGGAACTTGTTGATTTTCATATAGATAGTTGATATTTTTAGCTCTACTGGCCAAAGGCCAGGCGAGCTTATGAGATAACTTTTCGTCCGTCATCCGTCTGTCTGTCTGTTAGCAATTTTATAAAATCAACATCTACTCTGAAACCGCTTGAAGGATTTTGATGAAACTTCATCACAATGTTGCTTGGGAGGCCCCCTCTCAGATTTATGTTTTCATGGCCGCCAGTCATCCAAGATGGCCACCATTGCTAAAACTAGGTCAAATTTAAGTAATTTTCAAACGACATCTCCGACGAAACCACTTATTCCATTATTGTGAAAAACCATAAACATGTTCCTTGGGTTGGCCTCTATCAAGTTTGTGTTTCTCGTTGTCGTCGAATAATCAAAATGGCCGCCACCGCGACTCAAAGTTTACATAGAGTTATATAGGAAAAGGCTAAAAATGACATCTTCTTTGAAACGGTTTGAAGGATTTTGATGAAACTTCATTACAATGATCTTTAGGATAGTCCTCCTCAGATTTTTGTTTTTCGCAGCCGCCAGTCATCCAAGATGGCCAACATGGATAAAATTAGGTCAAATTTACATAGAGTTATATAGGAAAACATTAAAAATGACATCTTTTCTGAAATCGTTTGAAGGATTTTGATGAAACTTAAATCAAAATGATCTTTGGGATAGTCCCTCTCAGATTTGTGTTTCTTGTGGCTGCCAGTCATCCAAGATGGCCAAACTAGGTAAAATTTAAGGAAATATCAAATGACTTCTCCTCCAAAACCACTTATTCCATTCTTGTGAAATATCATATACATGTTCCTTGGGTTGGCCTCTATCAAGTTTGTGTTTTTTCTTTATCGTCAAATAATCAAAATGGCCACCACGGTGACCCAAAGTTTACATAGTTATATAGGAAAAGGTTAAAAATGACATCATCTCTGAAACCTCTTGAAGGATTTTGATGAAACTTAATCACCATGATATTTGGGATAGTCCCTCTCAGAATTATGTTTTTTGCGACTGCCAGTCATCCAAGACGGCCCCCATACTAAAATTGGGCCAAATTGAAGGAAATTTCAAACAGCATCTCTTCCGAAACCACTTATTACATTGTTGTGAAGTATCATAAACATGTTCCTTGGGTTATCTTCTCTGAAACCACTTGAAGGATTTTGATGAAACTTAATCACAATGATCTTTGGGTTAGTCCCCCTCAGATTTGTGTTTTTGGGGCCTCCAGTCATCCATGATGGCCACAATGGCTAAACTTAGGTCAAATTTAAGGACATTTATCAAACGACATATTACCACTTATTCCATTCTAGTTAAATAACATACATGTTCCTGTTGTTGGCCTCTATCAAGTGTGTGTTTTTCGTTGTCGTCAAATATTCAAAATGGCCGTGGCGGCAAATTTACATAGAGTTATATATAGGAAACATGTTTCTTGGGTCTGCCTCTATCATGTTTATGAATCACATCATACCAGTAGAGCGTCTACAGGCCCACTAGGGCCTCTTGTTTACCATATCTTGCCTTATTTGTAAAAAGTTAAAATTAACCTATACATTTTTACTGTAGTCTTGGATGACTGAGTATTTTGTTGTTCATTAGCATCAATTTTTGCGCACAATATGACCTATTTGTGTCGATGTGCCTTAAACACCATCCATTCATTCCTTCATTCCATCCATCTGACATGGAACTTTATAGAAATGTTGCCCATAATGTCTAGTTGATCCTAGCAAAAATTCACGTTACAGGGCACGGAAATTCCACTCGTCTGCTTGCTATGACGAGTGCTCATTGATGCAGGACGAGTAGAAATTCAGATAAATTCTTTAACAATTTATCAATTTGGCCATTCAAATATTGCGTAGGACGAGTAACTGAGAAACAAATTTCTTGACCTGTGTTAATGTGAAATCCAAGATGGCCACCAAGGCTAAACATAGATTTTTAAAAAACAATTTTGAAGCGACTACTTCTTGAAAACTATAACAGATATTGATATGTGACTTTTTTCTAAAATGATCAGCATGATATGATGTTGGGCTTGTCGAAAATCATTTTGGTTCAAAGTTAAACATGGCAGCAGTGGCCATCTTTGTTTACATAGAGTTATATAGTAAAACCTTGTAGTGACTACTCTTCTGAAACTACTTTACAGATATTCATGAAACTTCACAGGAATGTTGCTCTTGATTTATAGTTGAAATTCAGGTAGGCCGGAAGTTCAAGATGGCCACCACGGCTAAAAATAGATTCTAAAAATACAATTTTGTGGCGACTACTTCTCAAAAGCCATAAGTATAAATATTGATTTGGAACCCTTACCAAAATGACTGGCATGACATGTAGCTGGTCCTTACCAATATTCATTTCTATTTGAAATTAAACATGCTGCCATCTTTTTTAGGAAAAACTTGTGGTGACTGCTTCTCTGAAACTACTTGATGGATTTTCATGAAACTTTACAGGAATGTTGCTCTTAATGTCTCGTTGATCCTAGCATAAATTCATATTGGCAGGAAATACTAGATGGCCACCATGGCTAAAAATAGATTTTAAAAATGCAAGTTTGTGGTTACTACTTTTCAAAAAAAAAATTAAGTGATATATATATATGGTATTGATTTGGAACCTTACTAAAATGACTGGCATCACAGACATTTAGTTGGTCCTAAACAAAATTCATTTTGATTCAGTGTCAAACATGGCTGCCATCACTCCTCTTAAACTACTTTATGGATTTTCATGAAACTTTACAGAAATGTTGCTTTTGATGTCTATTGTTGGTCCCAAGTAAAAAGCAGGTGACCGTTCGGCCGGTAATTCAAGATGGCCACCATAGCTATAAAGCGACTACTTCTCTGAAAGTCCTGGTCCTATTTCCGTAAAACTTCACGTCCCATGGCTGATCTAGCTATCAAAATCTATCAGTAGAGCTTCAAGGTCATTGACGTCCGTCCGTCCGTCCGTCCGTCCGTCCGTCCGTCCGTCCGTCAGTCTGTCAGTCCGTCACGAAAACTTAAACTTAACATTGGCTATAACTTTCTCATTTCATACTAAAATATAAAGGTCAAGGTCACACTGAAGGTCATTATATGGGTTAATTACTCAATTTTTTCGTTGGCTATAATTTTCTCATTTCTTGATATTTCTTCATCAAACTTTCAATATATACTCATCATGACAACATTGACATGACCATACAAAAAGATAAAGGTCAATGTCACACATTATGTGTTAAATACTCATTTTTTTCTTCATCAAAACTTAATGTTGGCTATAACTTTATAATTTCTTGATATTTCTTCATCAAACTTTCAATATATACTCATCGTGACAACATCAACATGACCATACTAAAATATAAATGTTGAGGTCACGCTAGAGGTCATTATATAGGTTAAATACTCTATTTTTTCTTCACGAAAGAAATTTAAAATGTTGGCTATAACTTTATAATTTCTTGATATTTCTTCATCAAACTTTCAATATATACTCATCATGACAACATCAACATGACCATACTAAAATATAAAGGTCAATATCACACGGAAGTTTATTATATGTATTAAATACTCATTTTTTTCTTCACGAAAACTTAACGTTGGCTATAACTTTCTCATTTCTTGATATTTCTTCATCAAATTTTCAATATATACTCATCATGACAACATCGACATGACCATACTAAAATATAAAGGTCAATGTCACACTCATTATATTGGTTAAATACTCTTTTTTTTTCTTCAGAAAACTGTCAGGCCAGTTTGTCAAGGTCATTTATCTGGGTCCAAAAAACATTGTAATACTGACAAAGTGCTGACAGGCGATACACGTGTTCCGCAGAAAACCCATCTAGTTTTTATTTTCTTTCCTCAAACAGTTTTGAATTGGTTGTTCCCAAACTTCATATTCACATAACAACTGATGACCTTATGTCCCTCTACATCACCCATTGTTGATTGCCTAATTTATTACAGAATTATGGCCCTATGTTTGACTTAGACTTTAATAGGGGGTACCGTATTGTTTCTAATTAGCGCTCCCCCTCTAATTAGCGCTCCCCCACCCACCTAACTTTTAAAAAAAAAATCTTACCTTGAGGTGTAAAAGTGGTTAATATCCAAGAAAAAGTGGTTAAAATCCAAGAAACAGTATACACACACTTACGAATTTAATTCCATATTTCAGTAACACAACTATAGTGTTTCCCCTAATGCGGAATGGCAGGGCGGGTTGGAACGCTCTTTTCTCGCCCCATGCAGTCTTTACATACCGCCACGCATTAATTACATGCCGCCCCGCAGTGCCCTTGCTAAAACTGCTCGCGACAATAGTCTACACAAACGCTAGTTGACACGTTGTGTGACCTTTAAACCGACACACACCAGATTTAGCCACGGGATATTTCCAGTCTACAGGTAACTGATCACGCGTGACACTTGTGATGAGCATTGGTTCCCGTGAATACACACTGTTAGTATAATCGGCGTAATGAATTGCGGTAACCAACGACTTTGTCGTACTTGGAACATGTTTGTTTTCATAGTAGATGTAATTATCGGATTACGGACAATTATCTGCGGCATTGTAATCGACTCTTTGATGAGTTGATGAGATGATACAAGATAGGTACATTTTTTAGCATTATATAAGGAAATTAAAATGTGTACTGGCTTTCGAAAAGCGTTCTTATAAGCGCCCCCCTTTCAGAAAATGTCACGCCCACGGGGCGCTTATTAGAAACAATACGGTATTCATCGCCTTCGGTGATAGTTTTAGTTTTTTAGTGAATTCAATTTTTTCTTTAATTTTTTGGATATAGAAATATCTTATAATGCATGATAAAAGTTTATTGACAGTCATGGGAATACAAGGCATTTACTGATAATTTGGTGTCCAGGTTATCAGAGAATTAATGAAAGTATTCGATGTTTTATTTGGTGTCTAGGTTATCAGAGAGTTAATTAGAGCATGGGACATTTTATTTGGTGTCTAGGTTATCAGAGAGTTATTTAAAGCATGGGATGTTTTAATAACCAGGTTTTCATTGGAAAACCCGGTTATTAGATTAGGGTATGTAGTTTGGTGGGCGGGCGTGTGTGCCAGCGGGCTGGCAGGCGTGCAGCGTTAAACTTTTAGTTTCCGCTCAATAACTTTTGTTAGGAATGAGATATTGCGATGAAACTTGCAGGGTCGGTAGCTTATATGGAAAGGAAGCTTGGGATTGCATTTGGGGTCACTGGGGTCAAGGTCACTGTTACTAAAATAGAAAAACAATTTATGCTGAATAACTTTTGTTAGGAATGGGGTATTGTGATGAAACTTGCATGAAAAGGAAGCTTGGGGTCACTTGGGTCAAGGTCAAGGTCACCATTACTAAAAATATAAAAACGGTTTCCGCTCAATAACTTTTGTTAGGAATGAGATATTGTGATGAAACTTGCAGGGTAGGAAGCTTAGTTAGAAAGAAAGATCGGGATTGTGTTTGGGGTTACTGGGATCAAGGTCAAGGTCACTGTTACTACAAATATAAAAAAGGTTTCTGCTCAATAACTTTTGTTAGGAATGAAATATTGCGATGAATCTTGCAGGGTAGGTAGCTTAAATGGAAAGAAAGCTTGGGGTTGCATTTGGGGCCACAGGGGTCAAGGTCACTGTTACTTAAAATAGAAAAATGGTTTCCGCTCAGTAACTTTCGTTAGGAATGAGGTATTGTGATGATGCATGCTGGGTAGGTAGCTTGTTTGAAACGGAAGCTTGGGATTGTCAAGATCACTGTTACTAAAAATAAAAATAAAAACGGTTTCTGCTCAATAACTTAAGTAAGGAATGAGATTTTAGAATGAAACTTCCTGTGTAGGTAGCTTATATGAAAAGGAAGTTTGGATTGCATTTGGGGTCACTGGGTTAAAGGCCAATGTCACTGTAACTAAAAATAGAAAAACAGTTTCTGCTCAATAATTTTAGTTAGGAATAAGATATTTGAATGAAACTTGCTATGTGTATGTAAAGGAAGCTTAGGATTGCATTTGGGGTCATTGAGATCAAGTTCACGGTCACTGTTACTTAAACATAGAAAACCTTTTTCCGCTTGGAAAACCTGGTTTACATGGAATTTCCACGTTTCTTGTTTGGTGTCTAGGTTATCAGAGAGTTAAAGGGACACTGTCCACAAGTAAGCAGATATTGAGCATAGCCAAATAACTGTCTGATTTTTATTCAGTGAATTTTATACATGAAAACATGAGTATAGACCCAAATAAGTCTGTCGTCATATATTCGTGAGTTTGAAAAAAAGAAAGTTTTATTTATTGTTTGTTTATTGTTTGTAAATATTGCGGGTCCCACAGTATTTACATTTTCGTATGATCACGTGACAGTCATCAGCGCTTTAGGTTTTCTGTATAGTATGTATTGCGTAATAAAAGTGGTAGAGCAGTCGACTTAAATTGCGCGCTCACTATTATTACCCGTGAGTGTCATTTTAGTTTGGGCTGCGAGTTCAAACTCGAAAAGAGGTGCTATTTTTTTATGTACTGCTGTTGAATTCTGTCAAACAATCTTATTTTTATTTAGTAAATATTCAATAATGGTAAGTGTTTAATGTTTGTATTTCTTGTTTTATAAGCTAAAAGTTGTCCATTGTCCCTTTAATTGTCCCTTTAATTAACATTTTATTTGGTGTCTTGGTTATCAGAGAGTTATTTAGAGCATGGGACGTTTTATTTGGTGTCTAAAGGTTATTGGAAAACCAATAAAACTGACAGAGATCTAGAAAATATGTATAAATAGTTAGAATTAAAACCATTATTAAAAAAAAAAAAATTTTGGCCTGGAGGACATGGCAAGTTCTTGTTGTTAGATCATAAATACCAATTTGTACGGGTTCATAGAGCTATCAGTTGTGCTTATAATTCAATGAAAATCACAAAACAGGAAATTTACATAACCTAAAACAGTGTTTGATCAATGAACTATTTAATAATGATACCAATAAAATTAATGCCAGGCGCGTATCCAGGCATACGTACATACGCCAATGCGTACAATTCGTCAGCAAAAGTGAAAAAATAAAAGTCCCAAAAGTTCCAGATATGCAATAAAAACTGAAGGCTGAGGGGGGTATGGGCTAGTGTCAAACAAAATGCCATATTAACGCTGAAATATAGCTTGAGAACGCATCATTTGCCTCCTAATTTTCGAAAACCCCTCCCACACCTACCCCCCACTCGCAGCATCGCTGCTCGGTTCGCAGCTACGCTTCTCATATCTGGCGTACATTTCAAAATGCTCCAGATACGCCCCTGAATGCTATTATTTTGACAATATTGTATATTATGTTTATATATATGTGTACGTTAACTTTAACTCTACAGTCTGTACTCTTTGAATATTATTTTATGATTTGTACAGAAAAGCTTGCCCTGTCGGCTTACGGTATCTATTCAGCAGATTAAGAGCTTTTATTCCGTCTTTGTAAAAAGTATATACGTACATTCACCAAGTGAAAACCGTTTTCCTTTTGATACTTTTTGATGTATTCATCAACAAAAATTCAAGGGTTGGTTTTAGTGGGACATAGATTAAATATTTTCGGTGGTTAATGCTCTGCTTATATTAATTAAAGAACATGGAAACCCCCGGTAACCAGGCTATTTATAGAACTTCAAGAAATATTTTATTGGGCTGTAATGATACAGTTGTAAAGTTGCCATGATACTTTCATACATTATGTATGTGATATATGTGATATCTGATGGATTGGGATGGATGTTTAGAACACACAGATTTCTAAATGTGATATTTCATGGGATGTTCAGAACACATGTGTAAGCGGTATAAAAACAAAAGGGATTTCTCCGAAAATTGTGTTTACTTCCTTATATGGCGTTGCTGATGCGCGCGCGCGTACTGCTGCATAATAAATTATTAAAAAAAACAACACTGTTATGACGTCATATTTTTATCACACTTCAGCAGACGCAGTTAAAATATATCTTGATAATATAATTTAACCAAAGGGAGGCAACTCATACAACCTGTATCTGATTTACACAAAGTTACCCTTAGTTATAGTGAAAAATTGACGTTCTGGAAAACACTTGTTGAAAAACATTACGGAAACTGGGCTTGTAAACAAACTGATTTCTCAGTTTTAATTGATTTGTAAAAAGGTCACATGCCACTTCAATAATTTATATAAAGCAAAATTGTGTCAAATTTCCAGGAAGAGGTAACGTTTGCCTAATAGAAAGTAGAATAAAAAATGACAGGATATGTTTACATATAAGTGACAGAAAGTGGCCCCCGAGCAGAAAATAACTGTATTTTAGAAATAAAACATTCTAACAGTTTTCAGTTTTCATATCAATAGAAATGCTTTGTGGAAAAAGTCCGAGCCCACGTACAATGCCAGGAGTTTTCTGCATACCGTATTTAAAGTTTGAAACATCGTTAGTTTGCGGGAAATTGATAAAGAATTAGCATGTGTACAGTGTTTCCCCTAAATAAAAACATTTCCATCTTTTGTATCTAAAAATATCCCTCACCATAAAAATCAAAATTCAATTATTCTTTTTACATTTGGTAAGAGCGCCCTCTGGCATTTACATAGCACCCGGGCACAACTATTAGGGGAAATACGTATTAGCAAGTGATGGGCAATCGTTTTAGATTTACAATCGATCATCGGTTACAATTGGTTGGATGGAACCATCAATCATCGGTTATAATCGGTTAGTCAATATGAAGTATACCATGTGCATGAGTTGGAGGCCTTGAGCTTAGAATGAATGAATGGGGTTTTACGGCACGTCGACACATAAATAGGTCATATTGTGCGCAAAAACCGATGAATCATGAAGGAATGAAGTAGTAATTAAAAATAATGTAAACGTATAAAGATAAAATTATCTACAAATAAGGGATGATATGGTAGCAATATAAACTATGTATATATGTAAATCAACAAATGCCTACCAACGGGCTTGTAAACAAGTTAATATATATAGGAAAATATTATATTGATTTATAAAGTCTGATTTCTTTAAGGAAATCTGAAATAAGACTAAAATCATTGAGCTTAAACTAATTTCTGATTAAGTATGCATGCATTCCCTCCTGTCTTGTTTCTTAGGCCTGATGATTGTCATTTTAATCAGTAAATAATTATAATTGCTATAAAGGTGTTTATTTGTATATTTATAATGCTCATTTTCACAAGTGTATTAATAATTTACTAACTGTTGTCTCCTGGATAATCATGTTTATTTCTATTTTGAACCTTAATTAAAGTGCATTTTTACATTTAGCTGATGATCGATTATAGACTTTCATAATCGATCATCATAATCGGATGCATAACTAACCGACGATTAGTTACAATCGATTAATCGGTACGTCATTAGTATTAAGCTGAATAAGAGCAATCAATGCATTTCATATTTTGGACTTAAACAGCCTATTTTAGCACAAAGGTAGGGGATGGACATAAATTAGAGTATGGAAAAAATACAGTAGGTATGTCTATCTTGCAGTTTTTTTAACTAAATTAATGGAAAATACTGACTAGATTAATAAGCAGTAAATCTTCATGAAAAGTTGCATATTCCATGAAAAGTTGCACATTCCATGAAAAGTTGCATATTCCATGAAAAGTTGCACATTCCATGAAAAGAAAGTTGCACATTCCATGAAAAGCACATTCCATGAAAAGTTGCATATTCCATGAAAAGTTGCATATTCCATGAAAAGTTGCACATTCCAGGAAAAGTTGATGAAAAGTTGCACATTCCAGGAAAAGTTGCATATTCCATGAAAAGTTGCACATTCCAGGAAAAGTTGCATATTCCATGAAAAGTTGGTTGCATATTCCATGAAAAGTTGGTTGCATATTCCATGAAAAGTTGCACATTCCATGAAAAGTGGCATATTCCATGAAAAGTTGCCCATGAAAAGTTGCATATTCCATGAAAAGTTATGAAAAGATGTTTATTCCATGAAAAGTTGCATATTCCATGAAATCCATGAAAAGTTGCATATTTCATGAAAAGTTGCATATTCCATGAAAAGTTGCATATTTCAATAGAAATTTATTTTAATTTACATGTTAAATATCCTGAAAGCCGACATTTTGTGATGTAAAAATAACTGAGACCTACAGTACTACAGATAACTCAATGTAGCAAATCAAGTGATGTGATGTTAAAGTGTCAAAAATATGATGTCATTTCAGTTTCATTTCAGTGTCAAAAATATGATGTCATTTCAGTTTCATTTCAGTGTCAAAAATATGATGTCATTTCAGTTTCATTTCAATGTTGTTGTTTTTCAGTTAAACTGTCAAAAGCAATGAAATGAGTTAGAAACGGGTTAATCAGTATTGAATTATTTAATTGTGGACAGTATATCAGTCCTTTATAGTTGTTTAACAGTCTCAAATTTTATTTAATGGCTCCGCTATCACGTTTAATTAAAAAGTTGAAATACCAGCGAAAAAAAATGTTGATGCAGTTAATCAAGTATTACATTAAGTGGTCCGAGTATTAACTTCCATACCCATCAAACCTCTTCTCCTAAAAGCGAAAACATGGTTGGCTGGAGTATGAAATAAAACCTTAATTTCGGCTTAAAAAGTTTGCATATTGTACGATTAAAACATTTAATTGGTAATTTAAACAGGTTATCGCATTTTTTTCTTTAAACATGTTTTGTTGTCCTTTATAAAATCCTGCTATAATAAGATTTTCCATCGCTTAATGGAATTAAGGCGGGACCACGTAATGAACTGAATAAAAACAAAATAATTTAATTGGCCTTATTGTCTATATCATTGAAAAATGAACATTTATCTAGTTTAATTTATTCGTCCATCCCATATGGATGTCAGATAGAAACTTAATGAAAAATACCCCGCTTTTTATTCATGGATATTGATTTAAGCTTGATCAATAAACATGCTGATAAATAGAAAGAAATATAAGCAAGGAATAATTCCTTTTCATTGGATGCCATTGAATATTTACAGATTTATTGATTTGCAATGTGTGGAAAAAGAAATAAACTTTCCTAATACTGTCCAAACAAAAAAGTAAATATTTGAAATTCAAATTTGATGGTTCATCTAACATTGTGAAAAGTATCTTGAAATCATATTTTAAATGATAAACTTTGTGCATTGAAACAGTTCGAGTGTTTAGACAGCATTCATATCTATAGAAATTCTGCGGAGATTTATGCGTAAATAACACAAGGAGAAAGAGCAGAATATAAGTTTGTGGTGAAAGGATATTATTGAGAGCAATTATTAGATATGAACTGTGTGATAGCTGGATAGTATGATACCCGAAACGTGGTTGAAAGATGTAGGAGATCAGGTTGTGAAAGATTATATTGAAGATGATCGCCAATCATCGGCTTCAGGTATTTATTTACTTAAAACAATATTTATTTATTTTACTTTTTTGAGTCTATTCAATTACTTGTATTTGGTGTCACTTTTTTATTACGGAAAATTATCATGTGTTGTTAGTTTTTAATTTGTTGTGATGGTTTTGCAGTTACTAATAATTCTGATTTTATTCTATTGTGTATTAAATATCGAGCGATGGTTGTATATATGTTCATATTTATTGAACAGGAATGCAATAATAAATTTTCAGTCATGTTATTCTCTAAAATAAGTAGTAACAAGTACCTTAGCATATATTGATTTGACAAAAAAATACGCCTCATATATTAATTATCTTTGAACATTTTAATAGTATGGCGTCATATGAGATAACTTATAACGTGTAGTATAAATATTTTAATGATGTTATGAAACAACATACATAATACGCGATTTGATAATCGATAACTGTTGTTTAATTAATTTCAGTTTGTTTTTATTTAAGAACTGATTCTCATTCGTATAAGCACTTTATGATAAATTTGACATTCACTCCTTGCATTTAAAATCGTATAAACACCGAAAAATGCGAATCAAGTCTTGTATTTTTATTAATATTTTTCTGTTACTGTAGTACCAACAAAAACTTTCCTTGGAAGATTGATAAGGATAAAAAAGGTGCACATTACGTGGTCCCGCCTTAATTCCATTAGGCGATGAAGAAGCTGATATTAGCAGGATTTTATAACGGATATTTCGACAATAAAACACGTTTAAAAACATTTTTTTATTGAAAAAATGGAATAACCTGTTTAAAATTACCTATTAAATGTTTTAATTTTACAATATGCAAACTTATTAGTTAAGCCGAAATTAAGGTTTTATTTCATACCCCAGCCAACCCCGTGTTTGCTTCTTGGAGAAGGGGTTGGATAGGGTATATATTCTTATATGGAATGGGAACGAGTTTAAGATCCTTTTTATCACATAACATTGCAATCAAATTAGTAAAAATTAATTCAGATGGACATAGAACATATGACGTTGCGTATAAAAGAGTTCGTGTTTTACCTCTTTACAAAATAGCAGTTTACGCCAACTTTTTAACAAACCAACAACAATGTTTTGTATAACGTGCATGTTTTTTTATAAGCTGTCACAAATAGTAAGTTTATGACTCAGATCTGGGTGAATTTGTAATAAATAAAATAGTTTCAGTTAATAAACTTGCATAGTGTTACAGGTTTAACTCAACCAATCAAAATCGTTCCAGGTTGTATTACACGTGTGTAATACAATAGAATATTAAATGGGTGTTCGACACTGCTAACAAGGGACGTTATGTGATAAAAATAATTATTAATTATGTTTGCAAATATGCAAGTTATCCAGGAAAACTTATGGGATGCAGTGAGTCTTGAAATAATGAAGGTAGCCATGTGATGCACTGTGTCCCTTTAAACTCTATTGGCCTGTGGCCAGACAAGCTTACCGTATACCCCATATAAACACTCCCCACTGCCACCCACCACCTCACCCCCTAATAAATGCTGTCTCACACTGTTGTTAATCACAATGAGAAGGTGTGTTGCACACAGGTCAAGGTCACACTTGGATATCAATGGTCAAATGAACTTTGGGGGTGGTGGGAGTGTCACCCACTGGTGACATTTTTTGTTTTAATAACAAATGTTGGTACTTCCTTTCTAGAAGATAGTTTTTCAGTTTTAAAAATTATGTTCCCATGTAAATCTATTTTCAGAACGATCCCAAGTGAAACACGTTATAGAACACAGAATTGCTACACCAAGACAACAACAACCGCAATACTTGCCGCCAATAAACCAACCGCCACTACCACCTCGTATAATACAGCACCAGCAACCGGTGGTCGTACACCCGCCACCACCACCCGTTATCATGCAGCAGCAACAGCCCCAGATTATCCAGGGCCCGCCCCAGCATATAATACAGCAGTATCCGAACCCCGTGATACAGAACCTCGGGCCCTCTCAGCCAGATAACAGGGCTATGTTTAATAAAGCTGGTAAGTTTTTGATACCCTAATCAGATCCTTTTTAAAGCCGTTTTGAAGATTTGGACATTTTACATTTTGTACCGTCAGTGAAAGTCAAGTAGTAAAAACACAGACTAGTGATGCACTTTCAATGTATGTTTAACGACACAGAAACATAATTATTTCTTCTACAACTTCATGAACAAATTTCGATAAATGTCAGAGTTAACTTTACCTTCATAAACATTTAATGTCCGCCAACAGCATTTTTGGTGATGAAAAGAAGAAATTAATTTTTATTCAAGATAATAACTAACGTTCATGGCCATATTTGTTTATCTTCGATCTAAGTCTGAAATCATTTGAAAATATTGACTTCCATGGGATCAAGTTTGCATGCATTTTGGTGCAAAGAGGAAAAATAATGTATTTATAAACAAATGACACCATTGAAATGTTAATTTACATATTCTGAGGTTGATTTATGAATTTGAAGATTACTGGCACCATGCACAACCAGCTGGTTGCAGCGAATACCACATTTTTAATATGGCAATTTCTCTGCAAACCTATATAAAATTTCAATCTTTTAAAAAGGCTTTGAACATTTAAGAGAAGTCTGGGTTAATGTTAGTAATGTAACTATGTCAATGTAACAAATTGTTACGATACATATGCAGTTTATTAGCAAATATCGATAAATCTAACCTCCCTGCATTATGTTAAGGAAAAGGGGTCATGTGGGCTTAGCGAACAGCATGTTTGACATTCAATCCAAAGGTCACGGGTTCAAGCCACACTGGCATCACTGGGTTAGTTCAGTGTGGCCTAAGGCAAGACACATCCCCTAGCCTCGACTAAGATGAATTTTATTTTTTTTGGATAAGTTCGAAAAAATGTTTGAGTTACACTGTATTATGGAGCATTTTACTACCTTAAAACATCTTTGAACGTCAGGTTCATTAGGTCAAAGGTCAAGGTCACCGTGACCTTATATAGTCAAACGCATTCCGGATGATAACTTTGAATCCATAAACCTACAGTCATGAAACTTCATAGGTACATTGCCCAAGGTGAGAGGAGGATCCCTAAGTGTTTATTGGGGTCAGTAGATCAAAGGTCAAGGTCACCATGACCTATACCATGACCTTATATAGAAAAACACATTCCGGATGATAACTTTGAAACCATAATCCTACACTCATGAAACTTCATAAGTAAATTGCCCTAGGTGAGAGGAGGATCCTTATTGTTTTTGAGGTCAGTAGGTTGAAGGTCAAGGTCATTGTGACCTATACCATGACCTTATATAGAAAAACGCATTCCGGACGATAACTTCAAAACCATAACGCCTACACTCATAAAACTTCATAGGTGCGGTACATTGCCCTAGTTGAGAGGAGGAACCCTATTGCTTTTGAGGTCAGTAGGTCAAAGGTCAAGGTCTAAATCACTTTATATGAAGATATGAATTCCGCACAAAAACTTCAAAACCGTAACACCTACACTCATAAAACTTCATATGTACATTGCACTAGGTGAGAGAAGGAGCCCTATTGCATTTGGGGCCAGTAGGTCAAAGGTAAAGGTCACAGTGACCTTATATGGTAATATGCCTTCCACACAGTAACTTCAAAACTGTAATACTTACACTCATAAAACTTCAGAGGTACATTACCCTAGGTTAGAGGAAGAACCCTGTTGCTTTTGGTCAGTATGTCAAAAGTCAAGGTCACTGTCATCTTATATTGAAAAATTTGTTCCACATGATAACTTCAAAACCGTAAAACCTACTCTCATGAACTTCATAGGTTCATCACCCTTGTTGAAAGCAGGAACCCTATTGATTTTGGGGTTAAAGATCAAGGTCAAGTGAAACCTACACTTTTAAAACTTCATACATAAATTACCCATGGTAAGTGGAGAAACCTTAATGTATTTGGGTCACTAGGTCAAAGGTCAAGGTCACCGTGATAACTTCACATGATAACTTCAAAACCGTAACACCTACACTCATGAAATTTCATAGGTTCATCACCCTTGTTGAAAGCAAAAACCGTGTTGATTTTGGGGTCAAAGGTCAAGGTCACTGACTTTATATGGAAATATAAATTTTGCATATTAATAACTTAAAAACTGTAACACCTACACATACAACTGCATAGGTACATTGCCCTAGTTGGGAGGAGAAACCCTGTTGCTTTTGGGGCCAGTAGGGCAAAGGTCAAGGTCACAGTGACCTTAGGCCTAAAAAAGAAATATATGTGTTTCTGGTTTCACCCTGTCAAAAAGTTAGGGTAGGTAGGTAGGAAAAAGTGTTTTTTTTAGATATTTTTTTTATGTATATTGTTCGCATATATTAGGCCAAACGAAATGAATTCTCTGTTTCCGCTAACCCTATCGACCCTATTTTTTTCCGCCAACCCTACAGTTTTGTTCACCGTTTTTGTAACAAAAAATGTGTTCGATCGTTTTTGCTCTTTTCTATCTTTCCGCATAATATAAATCTTTCCGGTAATTAGTCGTCCCAATACTTGAAACGGATGTCAATAAAGCGTCTACCGATGCAGGTTTTTTCGAAAAAATCGTTTCGGGTCCATCTCATTTTACAGACGATGAGCCCGTCAAGCCCGTCTAAAAAAACAAATCCCCAAAATCTTACTTGATCTCAAGATCCTCAAGACAAAATACTATGTGAACTGTGAAAACACTTGCAATAAAGTAATTAAAATGTGTTATACACACATTGAAACAATAAGTTTGAATATTTTGCCTGGCTTAGTATCGGCAGTTTGTCACAACTGAGATCGACAATTATTGACATAAAACTACATTATCCTGCTATTAGGGTTGTGTTTTCTTTCCTCTTTGATAAGAAATACCATTTTTTTCATTCAAAACACATTAATGCTTGAAAAAAGTTTGTAATTGATGGTATTTCGATTGAATGTTTGTGAAATGTTCGGGCCGTAAAAATGCGGTGTCATAGTAGTTCGGATGGTACAAAATTTCGGATATTTTTTTTAAATAATCGAATAAGAAAACATGTCCTTTACAAATACATGTTGGTGGAAAGAAAAAAAAAATATATGTATAAATACAGATATAAAGTATATTTCTATTCATTATTTAAGGTGTAAGGAGTTCCAGGAATCCTACTTTTAAATGAAGTCTAGGCTCCTAATTCTTTAACTTGGAGAAAGTGGTGACAAAAAGAAAAATATAGCCAGAGGAGGCCCTAATTTTCTATATAATGTAAAAGAATATCTATTTTTTGGTACCTATTTGATAAAGAAATTTTGAGTCTTTTTAAATCTCACCTTTTTTCGTGATACTGGGGCCTGATCTAGGTCATTTAATATTGAACTTGTTCGAAAGGTTATGGAAAATATTTATTTTTAGCTCTACTGATCAGAGATCAGCAGAGCTTATGCCGTGGTGCGGCGTCCGTCGTCCGTCTGTCCGTCTGTCTGTCTGTCCGTCCGTCCGTATGTCCGTCTGTCCGTAAACTTTTATTTGTAGCGACTTCACAGCTGAAACTACTGGATGGATATTCATGAAACTTTACAGAAATGTTGCCCATAAGTCTAGTTGATCCTAGCAAAAATTCATGTTGATGTGAAATCCAAGATGGCCGCCAAAGCTAAAAATAGAGTTTTAAAATACAAGTTTGTAGCGACTTCTTCTTGAAAACTATAAATGATATTGATATGGGACTTTTTCTAAAATGATCAGCATGACATGATGTTGATCCTAGTCAAAAATCGTTTTGATTCAACGTTAAACATGGCTGCCAGCGGCCATCTTTGTTTACATAGAGTTATATAGAAAAAAACTTGTAGCGACTACTTCTCTGAAACTACTTGGCGGATTGTCATGAAACTTTACAGGAATGTTGCTCTTGATGTCTAATTGATCCTAGAAAAATTTCAGGTCGGCCGGAAATTCAAGATGGCCGTCACAGCTAAAAATAGATTTTTAAAAAATAAGTTTGTAGCGACTACTTCTTGAAAACTATAAGTGATATTGATATGGGACTTTTTCTAAAATGATCAGCATTACATGATGTTGATCCTAGTCAAAAATCGTTTTGATTCAACGTTAAACATGGCTGCCAGCGGCCATCTTTGTTTACATAGAGTTATATAGTAAAAACTTGTAGCGACTACTCCTCTGAAACTACTTAGCGGATTGTCATGAAACTTTACAGGAATGTTGCTCTTGATGTCTAGTTGATCCTATCAAAATTTCAGGTCGGCCGGAAATTCAAGATGGCCGTCACAGCTAAAAATAGATTTTTAAAAAATAAGTTTGTAGCGACTACTTCTTGAAAACTATAAGTGATATTGATATGGGACTTTTTCTAAAATGATCAGCATGACATGATGTAGATCCTTGTGGAAAATTATTTTGATTCGACGTTAAACATGGCTGCCAGTGGCCATCTTTGGTTACATAGAGTTATATAGTAAAAACTTGTAGCGACTACTCCTCTGAAACTACTTGACGGATGTTCATGAAACTTCACAGGAATGTTGCTCTTGATGTCTAGTTGATCCTAGAAAAATTTCAGGTCGGCCGGAAATTCAAGATGGCCGCCACAGCTAAAAATAGATTTAAAATAAATAAGTTTGTAGCGACTACTTCTTCAAAACAATAAGAGATATTGATATGGGACTTTTTCTAAAATGATCAGTATGACATGATGTTGGTCCTTGTCGAAAATCGTTTTGATTTGACCTTAAACATGGCTGCTTTGTTTACATAGAGTTATATTATGAAAACTTGTAGCGACTACTTCTTTGAAACTACCTGACGGATTTTCATGAAACTTCACAGGAATGTTGCTCTTAATGTCTTATTGAGCTTAGCAAAATTTCAGGTCGGCCGGAAATTCAAGATGGCCGCCACGGTTAAAAATAGATTTTCAAAAAACAAGTCTGTAGCGACTACTTCCTGAAATCAAAATCAATCAGTAGAGCTTCAAGGTCATTGACCTCTTGTTTAAATATGTGGTGTTTATTTTAGGGTGAAATTAAAAGAGACAACAACTTTTTTTTAAACTTGTATATATTCATTTATTAAATTCAATAAAGTATGTTTTAATACAACATATTGTAATACATAAAACAGTAACCTAAAGTCCTACTATTTTATATCGCGTAGGAAAAAAAAGAAAGAAAAAAGTTATGCCTACCTACCTACCTACCTACCTACCCTATTTTTTTTCAAGACGTTAGCGGAAACATCGTATTAATTTTGTTTGGCCTTATGCCATTTTTGTACTAAGGCAACTTCTTGATAACCTTTGCAAACAGTTTGGATCCATATTAGATGCTTAACAACTCTGTGTCGCATCAGGATACACACTGTTTGACACTTGTTAAGTTTAAACTATGAACTCATGTTAAATTGATGCTAATAAAATTATCATTTGAATAAAAATATTTGTTGTTTGATTGTAATATCTTCTTTTTTTTCTTTTTCTTTGATCTCGCTAAAAATATTTAAGGTCGGCGGTGAAAAAGTAGGGTCAGTCGGGTAACCGGAAACACACATATTTTTTTTTGGGCCTTATATGGAAATATGCCTTCCACACAATAACTTCAAAACAGTAACAACTACACTCGTACACATTCATACGTACATTGCCCTATGTGAAAGGAGGAAACTATTTCTTTTGGAGTCAGTAGGTCAAAGGTCGAGGTCACTGTCACCTTATATAGAAAAATGCATTCCTCATGATAACTTCAAAATTGAAACACCTACACTTTTAAAACTTCATACATACATTGCCCACGGTGAGTGGAGAAATCTTAATATGTTTAGGGTCAGTAGTTCAAAGGTCAAGGTCACCATCATCTTATATGGAAGTATGAATTCCACATGATAACTTCAAAACTGTAACACCTACATTCAAGAAATCATAGGTTCATACCCCTTCTTCAACAGGAACCCTGTTGGGGTCAAATGTCAAGGTCACTGACCCTTTATTGAAATATGCATTCCACACAGTAATTTCAAAACCGTAACACCTACTCTCATAAAACTTCATAGGTACATTGCTCCAGTTGAGAGAGGAGGAGGTACCTTATTATTTTTTCAAAGTGACCTTATATTGAATCATTCATTTCGCACAATAAATCAAAACCATAAGACCTACCCTCATTTAACTTCATAGATACATTACCCTAGATGAAAGGAGAAACCCTATTGTTTTTGGGGTCAATAATTCAAAGGTGAAGGTCTCCATGACCTTATCTGGAAATAGACATTCCATCTGATAACTTCGAAACCATAATACCCACACTTATGAAACTTCATATATAATTATGTGGTTGACATTATTTATCTCAGGTTGACAAGATCCACTGTCACCCTCAATGGGATGCACTATTTATGTAATGTTGAGGGTGTTACTGACAATTAAACATGTTTTAATGTTGAAAGTGTTACTGATATGTAAACATGTTTTAATGTTGAGGGTGTTACTGAATATTAATGTTGGTGTTACTGAAACTGAAGGTTGAGGATGTTACTGAAAATTCAACATGTTTTAATGTTGAGAGTGTTACTGAAAATTCAACATGTTTTAATGTTGAGAGTGTTACTGAAAATTCAACATGTTTTAATGTTGAGGGTCTTACTAAAACTTAAGGTTAAGGATGTTACTGAAAATTCAACATGTTTTAATGTTGAGGGTGTTACTGAAAATTCAACATGTTTTAAGGTTGAGGGTGTTACTGAAAATTCAACATGTTTTAATGTTGAGAGTGTTACTGAAAATTCAACATGTTTTAATGTTGAGAGTGTTACTGAAAATTCAACATGTTTTAAGGTTGAGGGTGTTACTGAAAATTCAACATGTTTTAATGTTGAGGGTCTTACTGAAAATTCAACATGTTTTAATGTTTAGATTGTTACTGAACATTCAACATGTTTTAATGTTGAGATGTTACTGAAAATTCAACATGTTTTAATGTTGAGAGTGTTACTGAAAATTAAACATGTTTTAATGTTGAGAGTGTTACTGAAAATTCAACATGTTTTAATGTTGAGGGTGTTACTGAAAATTCAACATGTTTTAATGTTGAGGGTGTTACTGAAAATTCAACATGTTTTAATGTTGAGAGTGTTACTGAAAATTCAACATGATTTAATGTTGAGAGTGTTACTGAAAATTCAACATGTTTTAATGTTGAGGGTGTTACTGAAAATTCAACATGTTTTAATGTTGAGGGTGTTACTGAAAATTCAACATGATTTAATGTTGAGAGTGTTACTGAAAATTCAACATGTTTTAATGTTGAGGGTGTTACTGAAAATTCAATATGATTTAATGTTGAGAGTGTTACTGAAAATTCAACATGTTTTAATGTTGAGGGTGTTACTGAAAATTCAACATGATTTAATGTTGAGAGTGTTACTGAAAATTCAACATGTTTTAATGTTGAGGGTGTTACTGAAAATTCAACATGTTTTAATGTTGAGGGTCTTACTGAAAATTCAACATGTTTTAATGTTGAGGGTCTTACTGAAAATTAAGCATGCTTTAATGTTGAGAGTGTTACTGAAAATTCAACATGTTTTAATGTTGAGAGTGTTACTGAAAATTCAACATGTTTTAATGTTGAGGGTCTTACTAAAACTTAAGGTTAAGGATGTTACTGAAAATTCAACATGTTTTAATGTTGAGGGTGTTACTGAAAATTCAACATGTTTTAAGGTTGAGGGTGTTACTGAAAATTCAACATGTTTTAATGTTGAGAGTGTTACTGAAAATTCAACATGTTTTAATGTTGAGGGTGTTTCTGAAAATTCAACATGTTTTAATGTTGAGAGTGTTACTGAAAATTCAACATGTTTTAATGTTGAGGGTGTTACTGAAAATTCAAAATGTTTTAAGGTTGAGGGTGTTACTGAAAATTCAACATGTTTTAATGTTGAGGGTCTTACTGAAAATTCAACATGTTTTAATGTTTAGAGTGTTACTGAACATTCAACATGTTTTAATGTTGAGATGTTACTGAAAATTCAACATGTTTTAATGTTGAGAGTGTTACTGAAAATTAAACATGTTTTAATGTTGAGAGTGTTACTGAAAATTCAACATGTTTTAATGTTGAGGGTGTTACTGAAAATTCAACATGTTTTAATGTTGAGGGTGTTACTGAAAATTCAACATGTTTAAATGTTGAGGGTGTTACTGAAAATTCAACATGTTTTAATGTTGAGAGTGTTACTGAAAATTCTACATGATTTAATGTTGAGAGTGTTACTGAAAATTCAACATGTTTTAATGTTGAGGGTGTTACTGAAAATTCAACATGTTTTAATGTTGAGGGTGTTACTGAAAATTCAACATGTTTTAATGTTGAGGGTGTTACTGAAAATTCAACATGATTTAATGTTGAGAGTGTTACTGAAAATTCAACATGTTTTAATGTTGAGGGTGTTACTGAAAATTCAACATGATTTAATGTTGAGAGTGTTACTGAAAATTCAACATGTTTTAATGTTGAGGGTGTTACTGAAAATTCAACATGATTTAATGTTGAGAGTGTTACTGAAAATTCAACATGTTTTAATGTTGAGGGTGTTACTGAAAATTCAACATGTTTTAATGTTGAGGGTCTTACTGAAAATTAAGCATGCTTTAATGTTGAGGGTGTTACCAAAATAACTTGTAGATTACATGGAGATGATGATGATGCAGAACATGGCCATGTCACAAATGATGCTCAACTCTTCTAATTATTCTGCTGGGGTAATTTATAATGCACAGATTGGTTGGGGTATTGGGAAGGAATGGGCTTTTTCTTGAATCATTTAATGGTTGTGTGGACTATCGTGAATTTTTTTTTTCTTAGTTTGTCTGTTGAAGTATTTGCATGGAATGGCATGTGAGCTTTAAGGGAGCACTTCACATATAATTTTGGATGGTTGGAAGGTATTCAGGGGCTGTGCTTGAAATGTGCATTACGTGGTCCACCTTAATTCCATTAAACGATTGGAAAGCTTATGTTAACAGGATTGTAAAACGGATATTGCGACAATAAAACACGTTTAAAAACATTTTTTACTGAAAAATGTGATGACCAGTTTAAAATTACTTATTAAATGTCTTAATTTTACAATATGCAAACTTTTTAAGCCGAAATTAAGGTTTTATTTCATACCCCAGCCAAACCCGTTTTCGCTTCTTAGAGAAGGGGTTGGATGGGTTATGAAAGTTAATAATCGGACCACGTAATGGGAATGGCTGGGTGGACACTGTTTTGTCTTTGAATTGTTCTTTTTTAAATATTTTTAAACTTGATGCTGATGCAAAATGCACACAAGACAATATTCAACAATTCAGATTTTAGTTTTATTTTGTAATGATTATTATACAAACTTTAATTGTTGTAGATTTTATGGAAATTATGATGGTGATGATGCAAATCCATAAACACATGTTAGGCCATATAAAATTAATTCCCAGTTTATCATCCCCGCCCGCCCCGAATATTTTATGCCGCCCCGACAATTTTTATTTTGTCTGAAAAAAAAAAAAAAAAAAAATTCGACTGTAAAAGAGTCGTCTTTCCGTGACGGAAAATGCGTTAATATTTAGCCCGAACCGGAAATACATTTTGTAAACAAATCGGACAGCAATAAGAAGTAAGTTATATTAAGAACTTCAACTTTTAAAACTCACATACGTGGTAGTTTATATCATTATAAATACAAATGTATGCTATAGCAGTGACAATTGGTAATAAAGAGAGGGTTCAAAACACAATACTTCTGGTTATTAATATTTTTGTGATGTTTGATGTCATCTCAGGAAAATAAAAAATAAAAAATAAAATTGCACCCCCCGCCCCAATTTTTTCCAAAATTTGGATGATAAACTGGGAATTAATTTGATATGGCCTTATTTGCAGTTTTGAGTTTTTAAAAACTATTATGCAGGCACATATGCGCAAGTGCAACTTTCTTGTTGTAGACTTTATGGAAATGATGATGATGCAGAATGCACAAATGCATCAAATGGCAATGCAACAAATGATGGTGAACTCTTTACCAGGGTCCAAGCACCATTCCCACCCAGTTGTTGGTGACAGTCGATTTGTGGTACAATACTTGTAGTCCACTTTTGAGAAACGCTATCTGTTTGAATACTGGACCTGGTGGACTTACGCTGCAAATCTTTTATTAATTATCCTGCATGCTCTGTGAATTTACCATATTTTCTCTAAACATCCATATTGTAATAAATGCCCACTCGCTAATCTTTTGTTGGGCAAATTGGCCGAGTTTTTTTTATCGAAACAAGAAACTGTATTACACAGAACCATGATATCTTCCACGATAACTTGTATTTCAAGAATGTTGGGATTGATCAACAAAAATGAGTTTCCTGTTTCGCTACGAAGATGTTTATTTAGAGAAGATATGGAATTTACATACAATTAAGTAGTGATTTTACATATTCTGACTCTGGGTAAAAGAATATTAATTCTTACTTTCGATTTGGTTTTAAGTTTTAACCCGTGGGTACCTGAGTACATGGTACTTACTCAAGTCCTGATGGGGAAACATATTTATACAATTGGAACATAATTGTGTGTTCTTGTAAATGAGATTTCTGATAATTAAATGGACAAGAATACCCATCCACCCATTGTCAGATTGTGCATGATTTCTATAGCTATTTTGTAAACGATTTCTTCGGTGACCTGTAAATAAATTTAGCTAGTTTTGAAACATTTCAATATTTTCTTACTTTCCCAGTGTGTAATCTCATCCTTTGCGAATGAGGCCAGAGTGTTCTTTTCAGAATTATAGGAAGTTTGGGTTCTGTAATACTTGAAATTTGGTAAATTTATAATGTTCTAAAAACTGCTAAGGTAAACTAAATGAGTTGGTTAATTTATTAGATTGTGCTTAAATGGTCTGCCTTATACCTACAGGCCTGCCAAACATCAAGATATAATCTGGATTCTCCAGAATTTTCGCTTGCTCTCTGGATATCCGGATTTAAGTGTATAATATCCGGGTTTTTCATCAAAGAAAATTATCATAATTTAACAGCTAAATTTTTCACAAATAAACCAAGCCTTACTTAAAATCTAATTACAAAGACCTTTCTAAAACAAACTATTTGTGTGCATGTTGAAGTATCTATTGTTTTCTTTAAGGATTAATTTCATGAATAATTTTTATTTGCGCTTTAAAATATAAGTGTGAAAACCAAGTCCCACATTCAAATTTCCATTTAAAAATGTTTTTCGCACGCTTTAAATCTTAATTTTTAAAAATCAGGATTTTAGTTAATTATTTTTGGCAAGCCTGTACATATATTGTATTATGTAGAAAAAAATATAGGCAGACCTATATTAATTAAATGCAGCAGGCATAATTAAGTACTGTTAGTCAATCATTCTCATACTTTTTGCGATTGGGAATACATGTTCTGATCTTACTCTCCAGAGAAAAAGTGTATTAGGTATTTACTAACGTATTAAGATAGAACATGTAGTCACAACTCTAAATTGTAATTCTAAATCACATGGCCAATGTTTGTGGCAACTTGATCGATGGACAGAGGGTGTAGCTAAAAACTGAATGTTGGAACAACCTATTGACCTCTGAGAAACACACCAGGGTAGATTACACATTGACCTTCCCATCTTTTATATGTTTTGCTTTTTGGGTGGCAGTTGTATTTCTTTTGGCTGCAAAATTACATAATTTAGTTCAGAAATGGTAATGTTTGTAGTGTTTGTCTATGAAATTATTTAATTCATTAACTCATTATTTATTTATTTGGACACAGTTTTGTTGTTACTATTTGTTTCTATAGAGAGATGTTAATCCAGAATGTATGTGGATGCAGAAGTTTCTGTTACTATTTATAGCCATGATGATTTTACTATTTATAGCCATATTTCTGTTTCTATTTATAGCCATGTTTCTGTTACTATGTATAGCCATGTTTCTGTTACTATTATAGGCCTGCTTTTGTTTATACTAATTGTTTTGGCATTTGTTACACTTTGTTACCCAGATTTTGGAGAGATGATGATGATGCAAAATGCTCAAATGCACCAGATGGTGATGCAGAAGTTGATGATAGGCAGTCTGGGTCGGCAGGAGCAAGGAGGTTCAGGTTGCCATGACTGCCATGGAGGCGGAGGCGGGTGCTGTAGTACCCCGAGTTGTCACCATGGTTACGATTATGCGCCTGCTGTAGCTGTATGTGTTATGAAGATTTGGCTTATATGTCAATGTGTAAACAACTTGTATAACTTGTATGTTAAAGGGACACTTGACAATCTTGATTTTTAAAAACTCACGGTGTCCGGTTAGCTTGCATTTGTTCAATCATTAATATTAATTAATAATAATAGTATAAAGTAAATTATTTTTACATATTAGTAACTGTTGGTTATAATGAACCAATAATAGATTCAAACCTATGGTAGAATAAGAAGAAAAAACGAAAACTCAAAATTGTATTTAATTATATGCAGGCAGGTCAATATAATACTGGATAAATAAATCGAGACGCTAGTTTTAATGCTTGATAAAAACTTCAAAATTGCCGTGTGTCCCTTTAAGAAGCTCATCAATATTTTCTGATGTTGGCAGCTATGCGAATATTTAAATAATTATATTATAAAGTCTATTAAGACACCACACATGCTATGCCATACATGGTGAATTACTTTGGGAAATAAATAAATATAATACTGAAAAAAAGAAAGAAATGACCTGAAGTGTTTATGAGCTTTTCACTCCTTAACATATTTAAAAGGGAACTTCCATGCATACACCATCCTTCAATGTTTTAATTACACATTAAAAGTCAAGAAATTACTGTCCGAGTCCATTGGTATTATTATGTGTAGAAAATATTGAATGTCATCAAGTCTGACATTAAAAATCGTGTTGCAAAATTTTCTAGACAATTATAAATGAAATGCATTAAAGTTCCCTTTAAAGAAACGTGTAATTAATAAATGTAGTTTGTAGAGTCTTAGCTAGCAAAAATCACTGCTGCAGAAAATATAAAGTGAAATGCAAACAGCTATTTACAGCAGTGGCTTTGTCATTTTGTTGTCGGCTTGTTTTATGAAGACGGTTTTGTCAATTTTCTTTTATAATGTTTGTGGATTAAAAAAATTAATATCTGCAACTAAAATAGAAATTTTCTGCAGTAAGCAACCACAAGCTTTACAAACTGCATGTTTCATTTTACAGATTTTCAAATTATTCGAAGCTGAAAACTAAACAAAATTCTAAAATGTCAAAAGCGTAAAGTCGACACCATAATGAACAACCACTATTTCAGAATACGGAGACATGATGATGATGCAGGACGCCCAACTGAATCAAATGGTGATGCAGAGAATAATGTTTAATGATGTGGGTCTGACAGGTGGTGGGAGTGGCTCGCACCGTCACCACTCAAAGCATCATCACTCGTCTCGCCACTCGCATCATCACCCGAAACATCACCATCATGGCAAGGGTTATGCCTCTAGCGTATGTCGGTTACTTATCAGGAGTAATGCATGCAGCTTTGATTAATCCAAATTTCTTTGAAATCATATAGATGTGTGTAGCTTTTAATGTTAAAACCTATCTTCACACTGCATTATATTTGTACACATAAGCTTGTTCACATATTAAGCTTTTACACATAAATTTGTCCACATAAATTTGTTAGTTTATACATGTAAGTTGCAAAGGAACTTTACAATGCACAACATATTTTTACACACAAGTTTGTATATGTGTGTAAGTTAGAATGCAGAGGCACTTTACAATGCACAACACATTGTATTTGTACACATTATTGAAGTTTGTACATATAAGTTAGAATGCATTTAAAGGCACTTGTCAATACACAACACATTGTATTTGTACACATTATTGAAGTTTGTACATATAAGTTAGAATGCATTAGAGGCACTTGTCAATACACAACACATTGTATTTGTACACATTATTGAAGTTTGTACATATAAGTTAGAATGCATTAGAGGCACTCAGTGTCAATACACAACACATTGTATTTGTACACATGTCAGTACAAATAAGTTAGAATGCAGAGGCATTTTACCATACACAACACATTATATTTGCACAGGTAAGTTGGAATACAGAGGCACTTTACAATGCACAACACATTTTATCATGCAAGGAATGTTTACAGCTACTGCCTACTATCCCAATATTGTCTGCCCAACTGCTGTATTATGCTAGTTGGATACACATGCTATTGTTCGATGACTTAAATGTCATGAATCAACAATTTGAAATACACATATACACATTTACGTTTATTTTTTATACTGACCAATTTAGGAATACAATGCATTACCAAAGCAAATTATTTTGCATTTATTATCGATATAAAAAAAGGGCGAAAACATGTTTTGCCCAAGTTACTTCCTTTGATAAAAAATCATCTATTTGTATTTTGACTGGAGCAGACGTGAGCTGTTGTTTCCATTGTTTTTCAGGTAAATTATGTTATTAAAAACAGTTTGCATGATAAAAAAAATACATGTTTAGTAACTTAGAATTTCAGTTGTATTTTGGCTCGCATAGAAAAGTGACAAATACTCGCCAGAGGCTCGCATTTATCACTTTTATAACACTCGCCAAATTCACTGCTGAAATTCTAAATTACCAGGTAATTCTTATATATTTGTACTCATAAGTTAGTACAGGTAAGTTAGAATGCAGAGGAACTTTACAATGCACAACACATTATATTTATACACATAAGTTAGAATTCAGAGGCACTTTACATAAACTACTCTTTCTTTAAAGGGAGTACATCATGATTTTTCTAGAAATATCTTAAATTATAAAAATGTTCCAATTCATGATAAAACACTTATATCCATCAAAATATGATGTTGGAACCATTTTGTTAAGGTTTAAACTTTGAATACACCATATAGATAGGACGGAATCGGGCATAAAATGCTGAAATTAACCCTGGTGCGTAACCTAGGATAGCACGTATTGCTGTACAGAATGAATTTCCTTGTAACTAAGGGGTAATTTTTAAGATCATTCATTATGTTTAGGCGCTTTAAAATAAGAAATATCATTATTTGTCAATTTTAAGTCTGACCCCTAGACCCCTTTGAAAAGCCTGATGTACTCCCTCAAACAAATGATACAATTTGATATAAAAAAAACTATCTTACATTCATGTACAATGCATATAAAACATATGAAATTTTTCAAATAGTCGTAATATTTACTTGTAAAGACTCGAATGTATAAAGATGATTAAAGTCTTTGTCATATTTGTTATGTGAAGCAATGTTACTCATCTAAGATTTTCTACGTATGTGTGTAACATATGGCCAAGAGAAATTAACGGTTTTGTTTTTATTTTTTCAGCTTTTTGTTCTGTTCACCAAATAATACTATGTAGAAACATGTATTAGAAAGTAGTGCTCAAGGGCGTAACTAAAAGCATTTAAAAAGTATACGCACAATAAGTGAGCACCGAAGATGTAAATCAATTAGAGGGAATCTGGGGGAATGTACAACGTATCTACACATATTTAAAGGGGATGTTGCACTATTATGGAACTAGTTTTATTGAATAGGGCTTTAAAAACCGTGGAAAAAGCTGAACAAATTATCAAAATATCTCAAAAAATATAGGAGATATGACCTTTTGACAATGTGTAAAAAGACTCCAATGGAGGCAGCCATCTTTGAATGATGACGTCATCGCGCCTTTTTCCATAAAGAAAAATAGATAATAAATAGTTCTTTAAAGCAAATAAATGTATTACATTATAAATATAAAGTAAAATATTTATACTGTATATGCTCTTTTTACGATGTACATGTATTTGCAGTGATATTCTTTGTTTTAAACGATATTTATCAATATACAATAAATGGTAAAAAGGTGCGATGACGTCATCAATCCAAGATGGCTGCCTTCGTATAAAGAATGTTTGCACATGTTTAAAAGATCATATCTGCTGTATGTTTTATGATATTTTAATAATTTGTTCAGCGTTTTTTATGGTTTTTAAAGCACTTAAAAATGAAACCAGAATAGTGCAACAACCCCTTTAAGGTTGATTTGGACTGGTGAAAAAGTGTACGCACAGTCATGTGTATAACGTGCGTATAGGCAGTTACACCCTTGGTGCGCTGCTTGTTTATTGTATTCTATATTTTGCATGCCTCTGTAACTCTATCATTCTTGAGAGAAACAATGGTACAATGGAAATTTAAACATTTGGTGTCTAGCTTGTTTTATGTATTTTAATAGAATCATATATTTTTCCACTCTCAAAGTTTTATTGTTGCCTATAGTCTAGCTTTTCTTATATCTGCATTAATGGACCAAATTACGTATGCACATTGTACTGCATATAACTTGTCTTTTAATGCTTTCTTTGATAAAAGGGAAAATAAATATTGAGAAGAGGGATTTTTAATTAGTTCTACTTCATGTTTTCAAGGGATTGTTGTATGCATGCTCAGTTAAAGGACGTGAATTAATTATTTTCACTTTAAATAAAATGATTTAAAGGAATATGTTTGATGTGATCATGAACATTATTTTATATAAGAAAAAAATTACCATTTATATATATGTACATAATAAACAACTTTTAAGAAAATAATTAAAAAACATGAATAAAATTCTAATGTGTTCTGCAAAGCATTTCTCTGACCATAATCATAGAACAAAGACACCCAGAGAAAAATTTCTCGAGTGCTCAATGCGGGTATTTATATTTATGTATGTTTACGATTGTTTCGAGTTCACCCCTAGTTCTGTACATCTGTTTGCAGCCTATTTTATATTTTTCAGATCCCTGTACCGAGAGCGAGTCCTGGGGGGGCAGTACACCACCACCATTATAGTAACCCACCACCTCCCAGTCAACCTGCCATTCACCACTATAGCACCATGCCAGCGATGGACATGTAAGCCTTTTGTTCTGTAACGTTCTGTCACCCGTTACAGGCGCCACACCTACAATGATTGTTCACACTTGGACAAAGGTCAAATTATCGGGCATTAATGTCACTTATTGGCGACATTTTCTTGTTGTCTATTAAAGCGCTTTTGAATAAAATGATGCGTTTTCTCCACTTCGTACATCTTTTTTCCTGAAGGCATTCTAAAATAACATCTAACTTATACATAAATATTTCCATTGTCTAGATATTGAATAATACTTTGCTATATCATCCTGAATAAAATAGTCAATAGCAGGGATCTGCATTGCTTAAAAATGATAAAAACAGATTTTGCTGGTACAAATATTGAAGATTTTGCCCGAAATCTGAGCAGGAATCTATTGAATTTAATCATTAAGCTTATATTAGCAGGACTGAAAAAATGTGATAACCTGTTTAAAATTACCTATTAAATGTTTTAATTTTACAATATGCAAACTTTTTAAGCTGAAATTAAGGTTTATTTTCATACCCCAGCCAACTCAGTTTTCACTTCTTTGAGAAGGGGTTGGATGGGGTATGAAAGTTAATATTTGGACCACGTAATGCATGCATCTATTGTTCAATAGCTCAATCTCATTGTGAAATTTACAGTTATATGATTTTTGTTTTTTTACAATGGTGTATTTCGAAATTTGGATGATTTGATAAAATCGGCGCACTTCCTGCTATATAAGTATTGTTTCTGATATTATGTTAACATCAGTCGTGTCAAATTACTGTCATACAACTATATGTTTGACATTGCTCATGCCTAAAATACATATTTGGTTGAACATTTCACTTAACCATATCCCATCCATTTTGGATCTTTTTATTTCAAAGATGGCAGACCTATAGTCTTTCAGCATTTTATGCTCGATTTATTTAAAAAATCTATGGTGAATTCAAACATGGCATTTTAATCACCATAACAACATGGCACTATAATCACCATAACAACATGGCACTATAATCACCAACAACATGGCACTATAATCACCATAATAACATGGCACTATAATCACCATAACAACATGGCACTATAATCACCATAACAACATGGCACTATAATCACCATAACAACATGGCACTATAATCACCATAACAACACGGCACTATAATCACCAACAACATGGCACTATAATCACCAACAACATGGCACTATAATTACCACCAACATGGCACTATAATTATCATAACAACACGGCACTATAATCACCAACAACATGGCACTATAATCACCAACAACATGGCACTATAATCACCATAACAACATGGCACTATAATCACCAACAACATGGCACTATAATCACCAACAACATGGCACTATAATCATCATAACAACATGGCACTATAATCACCAACAACATGGCACTATAATCACCAACAACATGGCACTATAATCACCAACAACATGGCACTATAATCACCATAACAACATGGCACTATAATCACCGTAACAACATGGCACTATAATCACCAATAACATGGCACCATAATCACCATAACAACATGGCACCATAACAAATAACAACATGGCACCATCATCACCATACCAACATGGCACCATAATCACCATAACAACCTGGCACTATAATCACCATAACAACATGGCACATTAATCACCATATCAACATGGCACTATAATCACCATAACAACATGGCACTATAATCATCATAACAATATGGCACCATAATCACCATAACAACATGGCACTATAATCACTATAACAACATGGCACTATAATCACCATAACAACATGGCACTACAATCACCATAACAACATGGCACTACAATCACCACAACAACATGGCACTATAATCACCATAACAACATGGCACCATAATCACCATAACAACATGGCACCATAATCACCATAACAACATGGCACCATAATCCCCATAACAATATGGCACCATAATCACCATAACAACATGGCACTATAATCACCATAACAACATGGCACCATAATCACCATAACAACATGGCACCATAATCACCATAACAACATGGCACTATAATCACCATAACAACATGACACTATAATCACCATAACAACATGGCACTATAATCACCATAACAACATGGCACCATAATCACCATAACAACATGGCACCATAATCACCATAACAACATGGCACCATAATCACCATAACAACATGGCACCATAATCACCATAACAACATGGCACCATAATCACCATAACAACATGGCACCATAATCACCATAACAACATGGCACCATAATCACCATAACAACATGGCACCATAATCACCATAACAACATGGCACCATAATCACCATAACAACATGGCACTATAATCACCATAACAACATGGCACTATAATCACCACAACAACATGGCACTATAATCACCATAACAACATGGCACTATAATCACCATAACAACATGGCACCATAATCACCATAACAACATGGCACTATAATCACCATAACAACGTGGCATTATAATCACCATAACAACATGACACTATAATCACCACAACAACATGACACTATAATCACCACAACAACATGGCACTACAATCACCATAACAACATGGCACTATAATCACCATAACAACATGGCATTATATTTATAATCACCATAACAACATGACACTATAATCACCACAACAGCATGACACTATAATCACCACAACAACATGGCACTATAATCACCATATTTTGATTGATGACACTTTTATCATGAGATAGAACATTTTTAAAATTTTAGATTGTTATCAAAAAAGTCTAATGTTCCATTGTTTATTCTCAAGACATCTTAACCCGCTACATTTATATAATGGACTGTTCTTTCTTTAAATTAAGACCATTCCATTTATGTAAAAAAGGCTGATCTGCCTGCGACTCGCAGGCTGATCTGGGTTTACAATGGACGCAAAGGCTGTTAAAGTCATGCTTAGTGGGTTACGGGTTAATGGCCATATCTGTATCCACCTAAAGGCTATTCCATTAAAACATAAATGATATCACAGGAAGGCACTTTTGAAATTGAACACCCACCCATAGATGCAAAATTGAGTTTATTTTAAAAAAAAAATATGAGAATAGGGTTCACCGATAGATGTTTATTAAATTACCTTCTGGTGATCCCAAGTATGTTTAATGGAATAACCTTAAACTGCTGACAATACCTTTAAAACATAATGTTTGTCTTTTTTTCCAGTCGTGGTGGCTATCCCATGCAGGGTGAGTTTTCTGGAGATCCTTACAGCTATTATGAGTATTACCAATGAATATGGCAGTACCCATCATACACCACAAAACACATACCCCGGTAGGCTATCGTCCCCCTAGAGTGACACGTCCCCCTAGAGTGACACGTCGTTAGTAATTAATGTAATATAGCTTATTGCTCCCTTAATATTGAAGTACAGGAGTTATATGCAGGGCCTAACTAACAAATCTTACTGAGTAATCTATTTACTTCTAGCTTGCAGAATTGTTTGCTTAATTCTTCTACTAACAGAACTTATATATATATATATATACATCTCATCTGGTTAATGGAAGTAAGGCTACATGAAGACACTTTCCATATGTGTTCAGAAGCATTCATGCTTATGAAGGAAAAAGTTACGTTTTTGTAATATTTACGTTTTACATGAGAAAACTATTCTGCCCACATGCACAAATTCCCTTGATTTACAAAGAGACATTGCATAATGTTAGTGTGAGAGAAACTAATAAAAAAAAAGAACTTTTAAAGGAACTCAACCTGCCAAATAATGACAAAATTACATGTTTATCAAAACTGTATATAGGTGGTCGGGTCATAATGTATATTATGTGCCAATTAAAAGTATAGGTTTATTCATGGGTTCTTAAAAAAATACCAATGATGGAATATACATAAAATGAATTATGAGTTAATTCAACACTGCAATTATTAGGTTTGGCTTGTCTAACTAAAGCCGTTTATATTGTGTCTGTAGACTTTGGATTCTCAAAATATGTAAGTTATATATATGTATATACCTCATCGTCAGTAGGTTTAGATCTGTTGAAAAAGTTGCCTGTTGATGTTGGGATATGGACTTGAACTTGAAGAGTGCAACTTTTATTATCTCACTTGATGTTGTTTAAGCCTTTAGGGCCTTCTGGGTCAACCCTTACTGTGTAGTAATCCTGCTTAGGCCAACCCTAACTTTAATTGTGTTGTAATCTGTTGGGCAAAACCTTATATTAATGCTGGTGTAGCCTGTAGTGCCAAACCTTTAATGTTTGTGTAGTTTGTGTAACTGTAACTTCATTGATGTTGTAGCCTCTTTGTCCAGCCTTTAATTTCTTCAATATTGTAGAGCATCAATGGTCAGCCCTTGTTTCTATTTTGTTGTAAAGTCTTTGTTCAGCCGTTAAGTACTTCATTGTTGTAAAACATCTAGGGCCAGCCCTTATGTCTATGTTGTAGCATTTCAGGCCAACCCTTTTAAACTGTAATGTTGTTTTAGCCTCTGGAGCCAACCTTAATGTTGCTGTAGCGTAGTTATTTTTGCACTTTGCCTTGTTGTGACTTGCACATAATACTAAAAGTTTTATAATCAATTTCAGGAAACACTCTTGAAATGTTTGATTCTCAAATTAACGCTTTTCAATTAGGTTGTAATGTTGACCAGTCTATTCTAGTTTTATATGTTGTGTAAACGCACAACATTATATTCCTAACAATGTTCATATTATTTGCTTATACAGTTGACACTCAGTTATTTGAATACCTACCTAGGGAATATCATAAATACCTCAACTAATCCAAAGTTTAAATAAAAAGGAGAAGATTTTATAACATTTTTTTTTATCATAACCCCACCAGCTACAGTTTAATATTGTTTTTTGTTGTTGTTTTTTTTTAAATGAAAAACATGTTTTACTCCCAGAATTTGTCGGTACTAATCTCCGAGTTTGGTTCGCTACAACCAGACCTGTGTCAAGTCAGTTTGCTTTTGTTTAATAACGTGTTCGAAATTGTCAAATATGTAAGATTGATCATGAAATTAAAACAAGATAATATTTTTTTTAATTTGCAATATTTTTTTACCGGGCCTCCATGGTCAAGAGGTTAACCTTCCCGCCTCTCACCGCTTCAGGTTCGAATCCCACTGGAATCTCAACTTATAAGTGAGAAAGGGTCGATTTTTATGGATGGCATGAGAGTTATACAGTACTGGTTTTGCCCAGGAATAAATGGTTGGTCTGCCTCCACCACAAAATATTGACCGTCATACATGTCTAAAATATGCTGAAAAATGCACACATTAAAGATTTGCATTAAATCTCCGTTAAGCACAGGAAAATGACGAACTAATCAATTCGAAGAAGTGATCAAGATGTTGCGAATGAATTGTCGTCTGATTGGACGATATGAAAGACGGAAAAAAACAATAAACAAAACAGCAAGTTGCTCAACTGAAAAGGGCCAGTCAAATACGCTTATTGTTTAACAAACATGTCACATACAAGATTTTATAAGAATCATGGCAAAGACTTAATATGAATTAACATCTTTTGTTGACTGATATACTGCTTCCACCCTTTCATCTTCACCACTCTCTGCGTCAATGCGGCTGCTTGGCTTCACTTGAGTAGCTGGGTGTCAACTGTCAGTTTTATTGTGTGCTTAAAATTGTATTCAAGCAAAGACGATTTAGTAACTCAGACTTAAATCATGTTGTGCCTAGACTTTGAATTTTTGACAAAGGATGAGTTCAAGTGTTGCAGCGTTTTTGAATCCATGTATACAGAGTCAGTCTATAGAATCAGATCTGTCTTCGAGAATTAATCTGTACATAGAATGTGAAAATTATCTGCAGGAGAGAATTATTTTCCGGGAAATGATCTTCTTTGAGAATGATATGTCTGCGGAAATGGATCTGTACTAAGGAAATGATCTGTTCTGTCCATGGTAACAAAACTGTACTTAGGAAATGATCTGTCCATGGTTACAAACTGTACTGTACTTAGGAAATGATATGTCCATGGTAACAAACCTCTACTTAGGAAATGATCTGTGCATGGTAACAAACCTGTACTTGGGAAATGATCTGTCCATGGTAACAAACCTGTACTTAGGAAATGATCTGTCCATGATAACAAACCTGTACTTAGGAAATGATCTGTGATGATAACTAACCTGTACTTGGGAATGATCTGTCCATGGTAACAAACCTGTACTTAGAAAATGATCTATCCATGGTAACAAACCTGTACTTAGGAAATGATCTGTGATGATAACAAACCTGTACTTAGGAAATGATCTGTCCATAGTAACAAACCTGTACTTAGGAAATGATCTGTGATGATAACAAACCTGTACTTGGGAAATGATCTGTCTATGGTAACACACCTGCACTTAGGAAATGATCTGTCCATGGAAACAGACCTGTACTTAGAAAATGAAATCTATGGAAAATTGTCTGTATGGGATAGGATCTGTTTGTGGGAAAAGATCTGTCAACGGGAAATAAATTGTCTATGGAACCTGATCTGTCTATAGGACAGATCTGTCTATGGAAAGTGGTATGTCTAAGGAAATGTACTGTCTATGGGACCAGATTGGTCTATGTGCCAGTGAACTTTATATGGGAAATGGTCTGTATATGGGATTAGAACCAGTCTATGGGCTTAATCTGTAGTGCTCTATGGTAATCTTTAGTGTTTAATGTAAAGGCAATTATATATACATCTATGGGAAATTATTTCTCTGTAAAATGATTAATCTAAGGATGTACAAAATTATCAGTCTATGGGCAATACATCTGTGGGAAATTGTCACTCTATGGACAATACAGCTGTGGGAAATGATTAATCTTTGGACAATACGTCTGTGGTAAAAGATTAATCCAGCGGCATACTCAAATACTCACGTGAGTAACATTGAAAAATCTAAAATAAATAAACACAATAAGTCTAAAAAAAAAAAAATCATCAAAAGTGAAGGTATAGGGATATTGTGGTTCCCACTCCCACATTCGTGAGTATGTTGGACAACGGACGCGCTACGCCCCTGTAATCTATGGACAATACGTCTGTGGGAAATGATTATTATATGGACAGTAACTCTGTGGGAAATTATTAATCAATGGACAATTTGTAAATGGGTGATATGTCTGGACAATAAGTCTAGGAAACAGTCTGTCTGAAGAATAAGTCCGGGAAATGATATATCTACAAGAAATGATCAGTGTATGGGAAATAATAAGTCTATAAGCTATCATTCCTAAGAAGTAATTGTTGTGTTTGTATAGTTCTTAAATTAAAAATGTATTTAAAGGCTACGTTTTATGACAATGAATCATTTGGTTGGTATCTTTCTGGCAAGGAATGTTCCATGCTTCCTGGAAACAGGTTGGAATACAATGGTAGATCTGGATTGTAAGCAAACAAAACCTAATAAATGAAAGAAGTCAGTATGGCTTCTTTGCGGTTAATTGTCACTTAAGTCTTAACAGAATGACTTAATACTTGAACGATTATGTACCATAATTATGTGTGTGTAATTGACTAGAATAACCTCACTGATTGCTAATTGTCACTATGTATCTAACTTAGTTGACTTACCTCACTAAAGTATCTAAATACCATAATCAGATTATACCTCACTGACTATAGAATCTAACTTAGCTGACTTACCTCACTAAAGTATCTAATTACCATAATCAGATTATACCTCACTGACTATAGCATCTAACTTAGTTGACTGCCTAGCTCACCTGAATTCCTAACTCATACTAAAGTATCTAAATAATCTGACTGTACGACACTGACTGCTAACTCTTATATCTAATTTGACTGACTGTACCCACAGGGACCTTGAAAGCTCTTTATTTAAGGCCGCTCCCAATCATGGAGTGGCTCTAAATAAAGAGCTGTCTAGGTCAGTGAAAGTGTACCTCACTGACTGTGAAGTAAACACATCTGTGGCCGGGGTTGTAAAAACGCTGTGTTTTTGAAACCGTCTCGCCTCTCACTACTGCAGGTTCAATCCCACTGGAAGCTTGTAAATGAGGAAGTGTCAATTCTTATGGATGGCGGGAGGCATACAGTACTGGTTTTACCGAGGAAAAGGTATCGGGTGGTCTGCCTCAACCACTAAAAAATTGACCTGTCATATATAGCCTAAAATGTACTGAAAATGACATAAAACTCCATACAAATGTCCAACTGACTGTGAACTCTGACGATAGTATCTAACTTAGTTGACTGCCTAACTCACCTAACTCAGCTGACTACCTAACTCAGCTGACTGCCTAACTCAGCTGACTACCTAACTCTTACTAATACCTAAATAATCTGCGAATTCTGACTACAATATACTTGACTGACTTCACCAACTGCTTCTGAACTAACAAAAATATGTAGCCAGTTAACATAGCTTCTTATAGATGTTCAATTTAACAACATATCCAAATATTTACGAAAACATACTTTGTCTTCCCATCGTTTTGTATGTTTTGTTAATTTATCTTTTTCTCTCTAAGTTTCTGCTGTACCTCCTCATCTCTGCTCTGCTTTACCTCGATCATCTCTATATGAAATAACAACTGTTATATATCAGACTCAATTAGGCCCTGTATAAAATAGTGATTGGTTCTCCAAATCTGATCCTATATACATGAAACAATTTGGATAGGTAAGACTCGGTTATCTTTGAAGAAGATAAGCGGAGGGATTTTTTTTAGATTGATTTACTTTTCATTAATCAGTTATTCACTTTCTTTAGTATTAAACATATTTCATTACATTTCTATGGGGGATAGATTGGAATTTCTCAGTGAAAGAATATTCATAATTGCTAAATATTAATAAATACACAAAAATAACTAACTGTGATGTTAAGTCATGATGTCATTAAAGTCTTACTGATGTCAATGTCATCCGCTGATAACATTCAATAAAGCTTATAATTTCGGTTAAAATCATATTATATATTGATTTAAAATGTAATAAATAGGTTATTCAACTGCTGGGTTCAATTATAGGGAAATTCTTCACTCAATGGTAGGCATGTTGCTGTTTTTTTCACTCACAAACGCTCATTTGAGAAAAGATCCACACGCCTACCATTTCGTGAAGGATTTCCTTATAATCCATCCAAGCAGCTAAATAATCTCTATATATTTTATTTTACAAGTTTTTTTATTCTATTTAACCATATCACACAAAAACGCATTTATTCCAAAATAGGTAAGTCATATTACTTGATAATCTAATTCACATATCAGTCTTACAACAGTCTTATCTGCAGTGCTACACATTTTACAATCTTGGTCGGTATTTATCACTTAGATGACTACTCTTTTATTACTGGGATCAAAGTTAGATTATTCACAACATATTTATCACAGGTGTCATATTAACCTGTAAATTAACAAATCGCACTTGTTAAATTATTGCGATAAGTTAAATAAAAGTCTAAGTAAAAAAGGGGCATAATTCTGCCTAACTGTATAACAGTTATGGACCTTGTCTGCTTGAATTCCTTTTAAGGCAGTGAAGACATGTTTGTTTAAAATTATCTTGTTTAAGTTGTTTAAATATCTTTCTGCTATCCGCTTTAAATGTAAGGATACCTCGATATATATATATCCTAATATCTGTCTGGTATATGCTTTAAATGTAGGGACCCCTCGATATATATAAATCCTTTTAAGGTATTTAAATATGTGTCTGCTCTCGGCTTTAAATGTAGCGACCCATCTATCTATAAGAATCCTTTTTAAGTTGTTTGCTGTTGGCTTTAAATGTAACGACCCCTCGATATATATAAATCCTTTTAAGGTATTTAAATATCTTCCTGCTATCTGCTTTAAATATAGTGACCCCTCGACATACATAAATCCTTTTAAGGTATTTAAATATCTTCCTGCTATCCGCTTTAAATGTAGCGACCCCTCGATAGAATTTGCAGCAACTCTGCAGTTCAGGGTGAGAAGGTTCTAGGCCCATTTTCCATATTTTATCTCGATGTACATGGAAGATGAGCCTGGCATGTTCATGCCTGTTAGGCGCCATATAACCTTTTCATGGATTGGTGCGCCTTAAAACCCAATTCAATCAATTCAAAATCCTTTTAAGGTATTTAAATATCTTCCTGCTATCCGCTTTAAATTTAGCGACCCTTCGATATACATAAATCTTTTTAAGGTATTTAAATATCTGTCTGCTATATGCTTTAAATGATGCAACTCCTTGATATATATATAAATCCTTTTAAGGTGTTTAAATATCTGTCTGCTCTCGGTTTTAAATGTAGCAACCCCTCGATATATATAAATCATTTTAAGCTGTTTAAATATATTTTTGCTATCCACTTTAAATGTAGCGACCCCTCGATATATATAAATCATTTTAAGGTGTTTAAATTATCTTCCTGCTGTCCACTTTAAATGTAGCTACCCCTCGATATACATAAATCCTTTTAAAGTGTTTAAATATCTGTCTGCTCTCGGCTTTAAATGTAGCAACCCCTCGATATATATAAATCATTTTAAGCTGTTTAAATATATTTTTGCTATCCACTTTAAATGTAGCGACCTCTCGATATACATAAATCCTTTTAAGGTGTTTAAATATCTGTCTGCTCTCGGCTTTAAATGTAGCACCCCCTCGATATATAAAAATCCTTTTAAGGTGTTTAAATTATCTTCCTGCTATCCACTTTAAATGTAGCGACCCCTCGATATACATAAATCCTTTTAAGGTATTTAAATATCTTCCTGCTATATGCTTTAAATGTAGCAACTCCTTGATATATATAAATCCTTTTAAGGTGTTTAATGTCATTCTTCTGTCTGCTTTAAATGTAGCGACCTCTTGATATATATAAATCCTTTTAAGGTGTTTAATGTCATTATGCTGTCTGCTTTAAATGTAGCGACCTCTTGATATATATAAATCCTTTTATAGTGTTTAATGTCTTTTTGCTGTCTGCTTTAAATGAAGCGACCCCTTGATATATATAAATCCTTTTAAGGTATTTAATGTCTTTTTGCTGTCTGCTTTAAATGAAGCGACCCCTTGATATATATAAATCCTTTTAAGGTATTTAATGTCTTTCTGCTGTCTGCTTTAAATGTTTGTTTGTTAGTATGGTGTTTTACGTCATTTTCAACACATGTAAGGTTATATAATACGGTCGATTTTTTGTGGTGGAGGCAGACCACCCATTTTTCCAGGGTAGAACCAGTACTGTACACCTCCCGACATCCGTAATTGTCGGGAGGTGTACAGTACTGGTTCTACCCAGGAAGAATGTCGGGAGGTATACAGTACTGGTTCTAACCAGGAAAAATGGGTGGTCTGCCTCCACCACAAAAAATTGACCGTCATATATAACCTTACATGTGTTGAAAATGACGTAAAACACCATACAAACAAAGAAACATTTAAAGCTGATGACATTAAACACCTTAAAAGGATTTATTACATCAAGGGGTCGCTACATTTAAGCAGACCGCAGAAAGACATTAAACACTATAAAAGGATTTATATATATTAAGGGTTCGGTACATTTAAATGTAGAGACCCTCAAAAAATATAAATCTTTTTAAGGTATTTAATGTCTTTCTGTTGTCAGCTTTAAATGTAGCGACCCCTTGATATATATAAATCCTTTTAAGGTGTTTAAATATCTTTCTGGTTACTGCTTTAAATATAGAGTAGCCCTTGATATATATAAATCCTTTTAAGCTGTATAAATATTTCCTGCTGTCTGCTTTAAATGTAGCTACCCCTTGAGATATAAATTTGTTATGGTGTTTTAAATAAATTTCTACTATCTGCTTTAATGTAGCTACCCCTTGAGATATAAATTTGTTTATGGTGTTTAAATATATTTTTGCTATCCGCTATAAACATAGCAAGCCCTCGATATGTAAATCCATTTAAGGTGTTTAAATATCTTCCTGCTATCCCCTTTGAATGTAGAAAGCCCTTGATTTATAAATCCATTTAAACTGTTTAAATATCTTTCTGCTATCCCATTTAAATGTAGAAAGTCCTTGATTTATAAATCCATTTAAGTGTTTAAATACCTTCCTGCTATCCCCTTTAAATGTAGAAAACCCTTGGTTTATAAATACATTTAAGGTGTTGAAATATCTTCCTGCTATCCCCTTTAAATGTAGAAAGCCCTTGATTTATAAATCCATTTAAGTGTTTAAATATCTTCCTGCTATCCCCTTTAAATGTAGAAAGCCCTTGATTTATAAATACATTTAAGGTTTTTAAATATCTTCCTGCTATCCCCTTTAAATGTAGATAGCCCTTGATTTATAAATCCATTTAAGTGATTAAATACTGTCCTGCTATCCCATTTAAATGTAAAAAGCCCTTGGTTTATAAATCCATTTAAGGTGTTTAAATATCTCCCTGCTACCCACTTTAAATGTAGAAAGCCCTTGATTTATAAATCTATTTAAGTGTTTAAATATCTTCCTGCTATCCCCTTTAAATGTAGAAAGCCCTTGATTTATAAATCCAATTAAGGTGTTTAAAAATCTTCCTGCTATCCCCTTTAAATGTAGAAAGCCCTTGAGTTATAAATCCATTTAAGTGTTTAAATACCTTCCTGCTATCCCCTTTTAAATATAGAAAGCCCTGATTTATAAATCCATTCAAGTGTTTAGATACCTTCCTGCTATCCCCTTTAAATGTAGAAAGCCCTTGATTTATAAATCTATTTAAGGTGTTTAAATATCTTTCTGCTATCCCCTTTAAATGTAGAAAGCCCTTGATTTATAAATCCATTTAAGTGTTTAAATATCTTCCTGCTATCCCCTTTAAATATAGAAAGCCCTTGATTTATAAATCCATTTAAGTGTTTAAATACCTTCCTGCTATCTCCTTTAAATGTAGAAAGCCCTTGATTTATAAATACATTTAATTTGTTTAAATATCTCCCTGCTATCCCCTTTAAATATAGAAAGCCCTTGATTTATAAATCCATTCAAGTGTTTAAATACCTTCCTGCTATCCCCTTTAAATGTAGAAAGCCCTTGATTTATAAATCCATTTAAGTGTTTAAATACCTTCCTGCTATCCCCTTTAAATGTAGAAAGCCCTTGATTTATAAATCCATTTAAGGTGTTTAATTATCTCCCTGCTATCCCCTTTAAATGTAGAAAGCCCTTGATTTATAAATCCATTTAAGTACCTTCATGCTATCCCCTTTAAATGTAGAAAGCCCTTGATTTTTAAATCCATTTAAGTGTTTAAATACCTTCCTGCTATCCCCTTTAAATGTAGAAAGCCCTTGATTTATAAATCCATTTAAGTGTTTAAATACCTTCCTGGTATTCCCTTTAAATGTAGAAAGCCCTTGATTTATAAATCCATTTAAGTGTTTAAATACCTTCCTGGTATCCCCTTTAAATGTAGAAAGCCCTTGATTTATAAATCCATTTAAGTGTTTAAATATCTTCCTGCCATCCCCTTTAAATGTAGAAAGCCCTTGATTTATAAATCCATTTAAGTACCTTCCTGCTATCCCCTTTAAATGTAGAAAGCCCTTGATTTATAAATCCATTTAAGTGTTTAAATATCTTCCTGCTATCCCCTTTAAATGTAGAAAGCCCTTGATTTATAAATACATTTAAGGTTTTTAAATATCTTCCTGCTATCCCCTTTAAATGTAGATAGCCCTTGATTTATAAATCCATTTAAGTGATTAAATACTGTCCTGCTATCCCATTTAAATGTAAAAAGCCCTTGGTTTATAAATCCATTTAAGGTGTTTAAATATCTCCCCGCTACCCACTTTAAATGTAGAAAGCCCTTGATTTATAAATCTATTTAAGTGTTTAAATATCTTCCTGCTATCCCCTTTAAATGTAGAAAGCCCTTGATTTATAAATCCAATTAAGGTGTTTAAAAATCTTCCTGCTATCCCCTTTAAATGTAGAAAGCCCTTGAGTTATAAATCCATTTAAGTGTTTAAATACCTTCCTGCTATCCTCTTTTAAATATAGAAAGCCCTGATTTATAAATCCATTCAAGTGTTTAGATACCTTCCTGCTATCCCCTTTAAATGTAGAAAGCCCTTGATTTATAAATCTATTTAAGGTGTTTAAATATCTTTCTGCTATCCCCTTTAAATGTAGAAAGCCCTTGATTTATAAATCCATTTAAGTGTTTAAATATCTTCCTGCTATCCCCTTTAAATATAGAAAGCCCTTGATTTATAAATCCATTTAAGTGTTTAAATACCTTCCTGCTATCTCCTTTAAATGTAGAAAGCCCTTGATTTATAAATACATTTAATTTGTTTAAATATCTCCCTGCTATCCCCTTTAAATATAGAAAGCCCTTGATTTATAAATCCATTCAAGTGTTTAAATACCTTCCTGCTATCCCCTTTAAATGTAGAAAGCCCTTGATTTATAAATCCATTTAAGTGTTTAAATACCTTCCTGCTATCCCCTTTAAATGTAGAAAGCCCTTGATTTATAAATCCATTTAAGGTGTTTAATTATCTCCCTGCTATCCCCTTTAAATGTAGAAAGCCCTTGATTTATAAATCCATTTAAGTACCTTCATGCTATCCCCTTTAAATGTAGAAAGCCCTTGATTTTTAAATCCATTTAAGTGTTTAAATACCTTCCTGCTATCCCCTTTAAATGTAGAAAGCCCTTGATTTATAAATCCATTTAAGTGTTTAAATACCTTCCTGGTATTCCCTTTAAATGTAGAAAGCCCTTGATTTATAAATCCATTTAAGTGTTTAAATACCTTCCTGGTATCCCCTTTAAATGTAGAAAGCCCTTGATTTATAAATCCATTTAAGTGTTTAAATATCTTCCTGCCATCCCCTTTAAATGTAGAAAGCCCTTGATTTATAAATCCATTTAAGGTGTTTAAATATCTTCCTGCTATCCCCTTGAAATGTAGAAAGCCCTTGATTTATAAAGCCATTTAAGTGTTTAAATACCTTCCTGTTATCCCCTTTAAATGTAGAAAGCCCTTGATTTATAAATCCATTTAAGTGTTTAAATACCTTCCTGCTATCCCCTTTAAATGTAAAAAGCCGTTGGTTTATAAATCCATTTAAGGTGTTTAAATATCTTCCTGCTACCCACTTTAAATGTAAAAAGCCCTTGATTTATAAATCCATTTAAGTGTTTAAATACCTTCCTGCTATCCCCTTTAAATGTAGAAAGCCCTTGATTTATAAATCCATTTAAGTGTTTAAATACCTTCCTGCTATCCCCTTTAAATGTAGAAAGCCCTTGATTTATAAATCCATTTAAGTGTTGAAATACCTTCCTGCTATCCCCTTTAAATGTAAAAAGCCCTTGATTTATAAATCCATTTAAGTGTTTAAATATCTTCCTGCTATCCCCTTTAAATGTAGAAAGCCCTTGATTTATAAATCCATTTAAGGTGTTTAATTATCTCCCTGCTATCCCCTTTAAATGTAGAAAGCCCTTGATTTATAAATCCATTTAAGTACCTTCATGCTATCCCCTTTAAATGTAGAAAGCCCTTGATTTATAAATCCATTTAAGTGTTTAAATACCTTCCTGCTATCCCCTTTAAATGTAGAAAGCCCTTGATTTATAAATCCATTTAAGTGTTTAAATACCTTCCTGGTATTCCCTTTAAATGTAGAAAGCCCTTGATTTATAAATCCATTTAAGTGTTTAAATACCTTCCTGGTATCCCCTTTAAATGTAGAAAGCCCTTGATTTATAAATCCATTTAAGTGTTTAAATATCTTCCTGCCATCCCCTTTAAATGTAGAAAGCCCTTGATTTATAAATCCATTTAAGGTGTTTAAATATCTTCCTGCTATCCCCTTGAAATGTAGAAAGCCCTTGATTTATAAAGCCATTTAAGTGTTTAAATACCTTCCTGGTATCCCCTTTAAATGTAAAAAGCCGTTGGTTTATAAATCCATTTAAGGTGTTTAAATATCTTCCTGCTACCCACTTTAAATGTAAAAAGCCCTTGATTTATAAATCCATTTAAGTGTTTAAATACCTTCATGCTATCCCCTTTAAATGTAGAAAGCCCTTGATTTATAAATCCATTTAAGTGTTTAAATACCTTCCTGCTATCCCCTATAAATGTAGAAAGCCCTTGATTTATAAATCCATTTAAGTGTTGAAATACCTTCCTGCTATCCCCTTTAAATGTAAAAAGCCCTTAATTTATAAATCCATTTAAGTGTTTAAATATCTTCCTGCTATCCCCTTTAAATGTAGAAAGCCCTTGATTTATAAATCCAATTAAGTGTTTAAATATCTCCCTGCTATCCCATTTAAATGTAGAAAGCCCTTGATTTATAAATCCATTTAAGTGTTTAAATATCTTCCTGCTATCCCCTTTAAATGTAGAAAGCCCTTGATTTATTAATCCATTTAAGTGTTTAAATACCTTCCTGCTATCCCCTTTAAATGTAAAAAGCCCTTGGTTTATAAATCCATTTAAGGTGTTTAAATATCTTCCTGCTACCCACTTTAGATGTAGAAAGCCCTTGATTTATAAATCCATTTAAGTGTTTAAATATCTTCCTGCTATCCCCTTTAAATGTAGAAAGCCCTTGATTTATAAATCCAATTAAGGTGTTTAAAAATCTTCCTGCTATCCCCTTTAAATGTAGAAAGCCCTTGAGTTATAAATCCATTTAAGTGTTTAGATACCTTTCTGCTATCCCCTTTAAATGTAGAAAGCCCTTGATTTATAAATCCATTTAAGGTGTTTAAATATCTTTCTGCTATCCCCTTTAAATGTAGAAAGCCCTTGATTTATAAATCCATTTAAGTGTTTAAATATCTTCCTGCTATCCCCTTTAAATATAGAAAGCCCTTGATTTATAAACCCATTTAAGTGTTTAAATACCTTCCTGCTATCCCCTTTAAATGTAGAAAGCCCTTGATTTATAAATCCATTTAAGTGTTTAAATACCTTCCTGCTATCCCCTTTAAATGTAGAAAGCCCTTGATTTATAAATACATTTAAGTTGTTTAAATATCTCCCTGCTATCCCCTTTAAATATAGAAAGCCCTTGATTTATAAATCCATTCAAGTGTTTAAATACCTTCCTGCTATCCCCTTTAAATGTAGAAAGCCCTTGATTTATAAATCCATTTAAGTGTTTAAATACCTTCCTGCTATCCCCTTTAAATGTAGAAAGCCCTTGATTTATAAATACATTTAAGGTGTTTAATTATCTCCCTGCTATCCCCTTTAAATGTAGAAAGCCCTTGATTTATAAATCCATTTTAGTACCTTCATGCTATCCCCTTTAAATGTAGAAAGCCCTTGATTTATAAATCCATTTAAGGTGTTTAAATATCTTCCTGCTATCCCCTTGAAATGTAGAAAGCCCTTGATTTATAAAGCCATTTAAGTGTTTAAATACCTTCCTGTTATCCCCTTTAAATGTAGAAAGCCCTTGATTTATAAATCCATTTAAGTGTTTAAATACCTTCCTGCTATCCCCTTTAAATGTAAAAAGCCCTTGATTTATAAATCCATTTAAGTGTTTAAATATCTTCCTGCCATCCCCTTTAAATGTAGAAAGCCCTTGATTTATAAATCCATTTAAGGTGTTTAAATATCTTTCTGCTATCCCCTTTAAATGTAGAAAGCCCTTGATTTATAAATCCATTTAAGTGTTTAAATATCTTCCTGCTATCCCCTTTAAATGTAGAAAGCCCTTGATTTATAAATCCAATTAAGGTGTTTAAAAATCTTCCTGCTATCCCCTTTTAAATGTAGAAAGCCCTTGATTTATAAATCCATTTAAGTGTTTAAATATCTTCCTGCTATCCCCTTTAAATGTAGAAAGCCCTTGATTTATAAATCCATTTAAGTGTTTAAATATCTTCCTGCTATCCCCTTTTAAATATAGAAAGCCCTTGATTTATAAATCCATTTAAGTGTTTAGATACCTTCCTGCTATCCCCTTTAAATGTAGAAAGCCCTTGATTTTTAAATTCATTTAAGTGTTTAAATATCTTCCTGCCATCCCCTTTAAATGTAGAAAGCCCTTGATTTATAAATCCATTTAAGGTGTTTAAATATCTTCCTGCTATCCCCTTGAAATGTAGAAAGCCCTTGATTTATAAAGCCATTTAAGTGTTTAAATACCTTCCTGTTATCCCCTTTAAATGTAGAAAGCCCTTTATTTATAAATCCATTTAAGTGTTTAAATACCTTCCTGCTATCCCCTTTAAATGTAGAAAGCCCTTGATTTATAAATACATTTAAGGTGTTTAAATATCTCCCTGCTATCCCCTTTTAATGTAGAAAGCCCTTGATTTATAAATCCATTCAAGTGTTTAAATACCTTCATGCTATCCCCTTTAAATGTAGAAAGCCCTTGATTTATAAATCCATTTAAGTGTTTAAATACCTTCCTGCTATCCCCTTTAAATGTAGAAAGCCCTTGATTTATAAATACATTTAAGGTGTTTAAATATTTCCCTGCTATCCCCTTTTAATGTAGAAAGCCCTTGATTTATAAATCCATTGAAGGTGTTTAATTATCTCCCTGCTATCCCCTTTAAATGTAGAAAGCCCTTGATTTACAAATCCATTTAAATACCTTCATGCTATCCCCTTTAAATGTAGAAAGCCCTTGATTTATAAATCCATTTAACTGTTTAAATACCTTCCTGCTATCCCCTTTAAATGTAGAAAGCCCTTGATTTATAAATCCATTTAAGTGTTTAAATACCTTCCTGGTATCCCCTTTAAATGTAGAAAGCCCTTGATTTATAAATCCATTTAAGTGTTTAAATATCTTCCTACTACCCACTTTAAATGTAGAAAGCCCTTGATTTATAAATCCATTTAAGTGTTTAAATATCTTCCTGCTATCCCCTTTTAAATATAGAAAGCCCTTGATTTATAAATCCATTTAAGTGTTTAAATACCTTGCTGCTATCCCCTTTAAATGTAGAAAGCCCTTTATTTATAAATCCATTTAAGTGTTTAAATACCTTCCTGGTATCCCTTTTAAATGTAGAAAGCCCTTGATTTATAAATCCATTTAAGTGTGTAAATACGTTCCTGCTATCTCCTTTTAATGTAGAAAGCTATTGATTTATAAATACATTTAAGGTGTTTAAATATCTCCCTGCTATCCCCTTTTAATGTAGAAAGCCCTTGATTTATAAATCCATTTAAGGTGTTTAAATATATCCCTGCTATCCCCTTTAAATGTAGAAAGCCCTTGATTTATAAATCCATTTAAGTACCTTCCTGCTATCCCCTTTAAATGTAGAAAGCCCTTGATTTATAAATCCATTTAAGTGTTTAAATATCTCCCTGCTATCCCCTTTTAATGTAGAAAGCCCTTGATTTATAAATCCATTTAAGGTGTTTAAATATCTCCCTGCTATCCCCTTTAAATGTAGAAAGCCCTTGATTTATAAATCCATTTAAGTACCTTCCTGCTATCCCCTTTAAATGTAGAAAGCCTTTGATTTATAAATCCATTTAAGTGTTTAAAGACCTTCCTGTTATCCCCTTTAAATGTAGAAAGCCCTTGATTTATAAATCCATTTAAGTGTTTAAATATCTCCCTGCTATCCCCTTTAAATGTAGAAAGCCCTTGATTTATAAATCCATTTAAGTACCGTCCTGCTATCCCCTTTAAATGTAGAAAGCCCATGATTTATAAATCCAATTAAGTGTTTAAATACCTTCCTGTTATCCCCTTTAAATGTAGAAAGCCCTTGATTTATAAATCCAATTAAGTGTTTAACTACCTTCCTGTTATCCCCTTTAAATGTAGAAAGCCCTTGATTTATAAATCCAATTAAGTGTTTAAATACCTTCCTGTTATCCCCTTTAAATGTAGAAAGCCCTTGATTTATAAATCCATTTAAGTGTTTAAATACCTTCCTGGTATCCCCTTTAAATGTAGAAAGCCCTTGATTTATAAATCCAATTAAGTGTTTAAATACCTTCCTGCTATCCCCTTTAATGTAGAAAGCCCTTGATTTATAAATCCAATTAAGTGTTTAAATACCTTCCTGCTATCCCCTTTAAATGTAGAAAGCCCTTGGTTTATAAATCCATTTAAGGTGTTTAAATATCTTCCTGCTATCCCCTTGAAATGTAGAAAGCCCTTGATTTATAAATCCATTTAAGTGTTTAAATACCTTCCTGTTATCCCCTTTAAATGTAGAAAGCCCTTGGATTATAAATCCATTTAAGTGTTTAAATACCTTCCTGCTATCCTCTTTAAATGTAGAAAGCCCTTGATTTATATATCTATTTAAGTGTTTAAATATCTTCCAGCTATCCCCTTTAAATGTAGAAAGCCCTTGATTTATAAATCCATTTAAGGTGTTTAATTATCTTCCTGCTATCCCCTTTAAATGTAGAAAGCCCTTGATTTATAAATCCATTTAAGGTGTTTAATTATCTTCCTGCTATCCCCTTTAAATGTAGAAAGCCCTTGATTTATTAATCCATTTAAGTCTTTAAATATCTTCCTGCTATCCCCTTTAAATGTAGAAACCCCTCGATTTATAAATCCAATTAAGTGTTTAAATATCTCCCTGCTATCCCATTTAAATGTAGAAAGCCCTTGATTTATAAATCCATTTAAGTGTTTAAATATCTTCCTGCTATCCCCTTTAAATGTAGAAAGCCCTTGATTTATTAATCCATTTAAGTGTTTAAATACCTTCCTGCTATCCCCTTTAAATGTAAAAAGCCCTTGGTTTATAAATCCATTTAAGGTGTTTAAATATCTTCCTGCTACCCACTTTAGATGTAGAAAGCCCTTGATTTATAAATCCATTTAAGTGTTTAAATATCTTCCTGCTATCCCCTTTAAATGTAGAAAGCCATTGATTTATAAATCCAATTAAGGTGTTTAAAAATCTTCCTGCTATCCCCTTTAAATGTAGAAAGCCCTTGAGTTATAAATCCATTTAAGTGTTTAGATACCTTTCTGCTATCCCCTTTAAATGTAGAAAGCCCTTGATTTATAAATCCATTTAAGGTGTTTAAATATCTTTCTGCTATCCCCTTTAAATGTAGAAAGCCCTTGATTTATAAATCCATTTAAGTGTTTAAATATCTTCCTGCTATCCCCTTTAAATATAGAAAGCCCTTGATTTATAAACCCATTTAAGTGTTTAAATACCTTCCTGCAATCCCCTTTAAATGTAGAAAGCCCTTGATTTATAAATCCATTTAAGTGTTTAAATACCTTCCTGCTATCCCCTTTAAATGTAGAAAGCCCTTGATTTATAAATACATTTAAGTTGTTTAAATATCTCCCTGCTATCCCCTTTAAATATAGAAAGCCCTTGATTTATAAATCCATTCAAGTGTTTAAATACCTTCCTGCTATCCCCTTTAAATGTAGAAAGCCCTTGATTTATAAATCCATTTAAGTGTTTAAATACCTTCCTGCTATCCCCTTTAAATGTAGAAAGCCCTTGATTTATAAATACATTTAAGGTGTTTAATTATCTCCCTGCTATCCCCTTCAAATGTAGAAAGCCCTTGATTTATAAATCCATTTAAGTACCTTCATGCTATCCCCTTTAAATGTAGAAAGCCCTTGATTTATAAATCCATTTAAGGTGTTTAAATATCTTCCTGCTATCCCTTTGAAATGTAGAAAGCCCTTGATTTATAAAGCCATTTAAGTGTTTAAATACCTTCCTGTTATCCCCTTTAAATGTAGAAAGCCCTTGATTTATAAATCCATTTAAGTGTTTAAATACCTTCCTGCTATCCCCTTTAAATGTAAAAAGCCCTTGATTTATAAATCCATTTAAGTGTTTAAATATCTTCCTGCCATCCCCTTTAAATGTAGAAAGCCCTTGATTTATAAATCCATTTAAGGTGTTTAAATATCTTTCTGCTATCCCCTTTAAATGTAGAAAGCCCTTGATTTATAA